>PVIA01013371.1:11135-32571 GCA_004024845.1 Tonatia bakeri | reverse complement strand
CTTTTCTGTCTGGCTTCTTCCACTTGGCGTAATGTTTGCACAGCTCACCCACGTCGTGTCGTGCATGGATCAGTACTTCTTACTGTTTACGACTGAAGAACAGTCCCCTGCACGGCTAGACCACACTTCCGTACCCATAATGCACGTTCGTTGTTTGGCCGTCACGAGAGCAGGGATGCCACAGATGTCCGTGCACAAGTGCACGGCGGACTCACGTCTCACTCCCCTTGGGTAGATACCTAGGAGCGGAACTGCTGGGTCACATGGCAACTCTGTATTTGACCTTCTGAGACACCGCCAGACCGTTTTTGAAAGTCACTGCATGATTCTCCATCCCCATCAGCAGTGAGGGGGGGTCCGATTTCTCCACACCCTCACCAACACTTGTCATTGTGTGTCTTTTTATTGTAGCCATCTGCTGGGTGTGAGCTGCTCTCGCATTGGCATTTTGACTTGCATGTACCTTAAGGCTAATGATGCTGGGCATTTTTTCATGTGTTTATGAACAGATCCACTTTCCCTCACAAATTTTTCTACAAGTTTATGTATTCTTTCAAATTCCACACGTGTTCCTCCAGAGTCAGCATCCGCCCCTCATACTCCTGCTCCCCGGGCTGTGCTTGCCTGCCTCCTTGTTGGGGCCTGGGCGGCCGCTCACACAGAGCCTCACGGAGCCTACACTCTCAGCTCTCAGACCGGGAAGGGGAGGACAGGGCCTCTAGTCAAGCACTTACGTGTTTAACAGACCAGAGAAGGACGCAGACAAAGGCCCGCCCACTTGCCGAAGGAAAAGCAGTTCAGTGACAGCTGACGTGGACCCCAAGGTCTCCGCACTGTTCCTTCCAGCAAACCACACCATGTCCCTAATGCAACACTTGCCTTTTCTCAACTGCCACGTGCCCCCCCCCCCAATCCCAGAGCCACATGTACACGGACTCATGAGTATGAGGGCTCGTCATGCTTGACCAGGCACACGTGGGGCACCGGTCCTGCCGTCGGGGGAGTGTGACAGGAGGCCTCTGTGCCAGCGTGACGCAGAGATGCATGGGAATGAGCTGTCCGTACACAGCAGTGGCCAAGCGTGTGCAGTGGGAGTGAATCAGATGAAAAACAGTAGGGAACCTGGCCAGGCAGCGGGGACAGCACAGCCAGATGTCCCCTTCCGGCCAGTTGCAGGTGTTCGGTGAAATGGAAATGCAGAGAGAGGGGGAGGGCCCCGGGCAGGGCCCCCGAGGCCGCAGCCCAGGGCGGGACCGCTCCCTGGCAGACAAAGGGCTGGAGTCTCACGGACCAGGGCCTGCCAAGCCGGTGAGGTCTGGAGAAAGGGCAGGACATGGTCACATTTGCACTTAGCACTCCCCTGAGCAACAAGGTCCCTGAACATCATATTTTTTTTTTTCAGCAAAGTCATGAAAACTGAAGATTACCATAAAATGACACCCAAACTTGTTCAAGATTCTCTGTCTTCTTCTTGGAAACGTTTTGTGGCTCAAGAACCAATGGTCCCTTCCCGGCCCCTCCCATGGGGTTAGGAAACCGCCACCAGGCCAGGGGAGGGGTGGGGGGGACAGGATTCCACGTGCCCAAGAGCGGCAGCCCTCAAACCTCTGGCTCGCACATCCCCTCAGAGAACCGCAAAAAGCCAGGAGAGACTCGCATACTTTTAAGTTGACACGTACAGTTTTTCAGCGTAAGTTTGGATGGTTGCAAAGGACGGAATTTCTGACTGACAGCGGACACTGACATTTCAAATAAAACTCTTACATCACTCTTTCGCATGCGTCCGAAGGAGTCAAAGTCCCACAGAAACGTGTTTCCCACCATCACTTATTTTAAAAGTACATAAACAAACTTCTGTAGTCAGAAATTTTCATTCCTTTTTCTCCTTCAGTAAAATTCTACTTCACCCCCACAATTCCATCCCAACCTAATCGTTTTATACCTGAAAGCCTTGACTTCCCTGTTTCACCTGTCTACAATAGAAATACGTATGTGAAAGTTGACATTTCTAATTGTTTTATCCCCTATAACCATGAAGTTTGAAGTATTAAAATGCACTTACTGGGTTGATTTATAGTTACAATGATCAACAATACAGAATTGGTAAAATCTGTTCCACCTTTTGATACAAATACCACATGTATGAAGTTGAACTCCACTGGAAATCCATCTCTTAATGAGATGAATGGGTCTCTTTTCACTGGGTCCCTTTTCACTGGGTCCCTTTTCACTGGGTCCACGGGCAGATATCACTACTGCTAGGAGACAGTGGTCAGTGTCAATTCGGGTCCGACTTCCCATTTTCACAGATGTGGACCCTGAGAAGCCTTGTCCACACACACAACTGGAGGGAAACAGGAGTTTTATTATAGCAGCGTCACTCAATGCTTTAAACTCCTTCAACAGATTTGCCAAAAATCACACCCTTATCTATCATCAACGGCCTTCTTAATGATCTGCCAGCTGACGGATTGGTGGGGCCCTTCTTCGATTTCATCTGAAGAACTGGAAACTACCTGGCGTGCCGAAGGGACGGCTGGTGTCCTTCGCTGCCTCGCACCAGCACTTCACACTGTCCCTTTGTTTCGCCAGACGGGGCTCCACCCACGATAAGATTAGGGATGGGTGGACAGGGGCGATCAGGAAGGGGGGCGTCAGGGAGTGCAACAGGCCTGGCGCCCCACCACAGGCATTTGCTCAAGCGATCGGTTTCAGGAAAGAGTCCGTTTGGGGGCTGAGGGTCTGGAAACGAAACTGCTCCCCGTGCACGTCTCCCAGAATGCGCCCGGTTCCAAGCCCACTGCCCCAAGGCACGCTGGCAGACTCCCTGGTGGCCACCCTGCTGAAACTGTGCATGGAGGCTTTGTTCCCAGGGACGCCACAGAAGGACTGGAAAGAAGGGAGAAGGAAAGAGGAACAGGGTGAAACGTATTAGAAAAGGAAAGAAAAAAAAAGAAAAGGCTTTTTTAGAATAGAGAAAAGCCCCACAAATGAGAAAGCCGCTGCCTGCCGCCAAGCCCCTCCGATTCAATCTACTCCTCGGCGGTCACCTGCCGGCGCCGCTTCTCCTGCACGCACCCACACAGGGTCTCCGTCTTTGTGCCGGCTTTCTTCTGTTGTTCTGAAAGCAAAGGGTCATCATTCCAACCCAGCTTTTTCCAAACAGTAAAAGGGGACAGACAATTCTGAACGTCCACCACCAGTTGTCCCTCCTATTCTGATGTGGTCTAACTACTCAGAGCTATTCCCGATCATACACACTTTATATGACATCAGCTACCACAAGCTTTTAATACACAGTGAGCAGGTGGCCCCAGCAATTTCTCTCATATCTCACATCTGGTATTGTACTCCATATAAGGTGCTGAGTCCGATTTTTTAATAAAAACATGGCCTGAGCTTGTAAAAGTTCAAGTAAAATATACCTCTAAAACTGCTGTATTTAATTTCCAGTCATGAAAGTCTAAAATTATTGTAAAATAATACTCAACCTTTTTCATAGATCCGTTCAATGAAGCTTAAAACTACTCTCCTTCCAGAAAGGAAAAGGGCTTCATAACCAACAGCTTCTTGAGTTCACATGTGCTGTCTTACTTTTGTGGGCCTGAGTTGCATAAATTTTACAGCCTTTCAATCTGGACAAAATTAGTTTGGTTAGCAGTACAAAGTAATAATACATTTAAGTCTCTGGACGGCGGCTGGGGAGAGGGAATGGTAAAGGGCAGCAATGTTGAAAATTAAAATCAATCAATAACCTCAGCCTTGAAGAAATTCATCTTTTCTTTCGAAAATGAAATTTGAGGTACATGAGGAAATAAGTAAATATATCAACAAATACATAGATAATCATACACATTATCTTAGAATAAAAAAAGCATTTGGGCCATGTTAGCAAGTTTCTATGAGGCTGGTACAAAACTGTGTCTACGAAAATGGTACAGATTTCTGCGAGTTCAAATTCAGAACTGTGTCACCTGACTAGAATAGCAGTGGCTGCTTCAGCCCCACGTATCCCCTCTGGTCTGTGAGGGGTGGAGCCCCTCTAATTTAGGGGACTATTTTCACGATCTGAGCAAATCCATAGCAGAAACTCAGGGATCACATTCCTTCGATCACAAATTCCTCAGCAGCAATCTTGCTCCAAGGCCGCGGGTACTAAATCAGAAGGTAAATTTCATTTCCTTTAAGTAATTTGGTTTCCTCTTTAATGATCATCTTCAGCCACCGATTTTTTAAATGGATAAATGCATACTAAACTGAGTAAGTAGAAATAAATTAGTGTTAGATGTCGGCTGTAAAATAAGGCCAAGAACCTGAGTTGTCTTTTCAACAGTGTTCTGCTCTGCGCTGGCTGGGTGGCGCGGTGGTCAGCGCGCCGGCCCAATGCGCCCAGGTTAAGGGTCAGTCCCGGTCAGGGCGCGTACAGGAAGCAGCCATGAATGCGTAAGCAAGTGGGACAACAAGCTGATGTTTATCTCTCTCTCTCCCTCTTCCTCTCCCTCTCAAATCAGTTTTTTAAAAAGGTTCTGCTCTGATGAATGAACCTATTCAATCTTAAGTGTTTCTCCAAAGAACTGCCGTACAAGTGTTTCGTTTTTCTTTTTTAGGGGCAGGGGTGTTGGAGGAGTGGCGCGTCTCCCTCGTTGCCAGAAATAAAATGCAACCATTGGACCACAGGCCACTGTAGAGAAACAGGTTCTCTGGAACCCCAAGTGAAAACTGGTGTATCCACTCAGTTTGGTGGGCAGTTTAATTTAACAAAAGACACGCCTCTGAAGCCCCACAAGAGAGAAACTCGCACATGTGCGTAATGGACATTGCAACGTGGATTCTGAGAGCAAGCGGTGGAGACCAGCTCACTGTCCATCAAGGAGGACATGGCTAAACAGAGCCGTGCCGCGGATTATTAGACAGCAGTGAAAAGGAGTGAGCCAGCCCAGCATGCCGTAAGTCTGCAAGGCTCATGGCTGAGTGGCAGAATAAGGCAGTGCAGCTGGCACGGGGAGCATCCCGCAACCTTCCTCCCCACCTCCTGGCTGCACCCCTCGCACCTCTCTCAGCCGGACTGCCCGGGCCCGGCCTCCACTCCAGCCTTGCCTGTCTAAGAGAAGAGCTCGGGCCCTCCACTTCCGCCCTTCAGCCCTTCTTGCTGAGTGGAACAGCAAGGACCAGACTGACCCAGGAAGGCACCCATTAAAGACACAAAGCCACCGTGAGCCTGGGACCCCGAGTGACTGCACAGAACATGGGAACACAGCAGCCCAGTGACCTAGATGATGTATCCTGGACCATCATGGGAGGTAGAGCTACAGGCCTTTCCTCTAAAGCCAAATTTTTGCTGGGTCTCTTACTATTTAGCAACTGAGTCTTTGATCCCGATACAGAAATCGGCAGTAAGACACCTTTTATGTTGTACTATAGAAAAAGTCCTTGAAAAAGAAAAGTTAGCCTCCCAATGGTGATTAAAGGGGTAGGAGGAGGGGCAGGAGATGGGGGGAAGGAACACGGGGCTTGGAGAACACTAACGTGAGTTGTAACTTGTCACTTTAATACAAAAATATTCATGCATTACTTGTTTAATTGAAAGCTGGCAACAGACTGTAGGATGTTGAAGGTTTTGAGTACTAATTCCATTGTTCCTCTAAATTCTGCACTGAGCTTGTATTTTGATTCTAATGCAATTCCAGTGAATATAACCTTCCATGAAATAGAAAGAAAATGATGACCAAAATAAAAATGGTAATAGAAAAAAGTACCCCGAGAATGATGTGTGCCTGCCCCCCACACTGTCCAAAGGCCACAAAACAAGTGTCAGCCCAGGGGAGCACCTGGCTGGGCCAGCAGCTGGGGTGAAGGACCCAGAGGGGCCCCTCAGCCTGCTGATAGTGGTGAGGTCTGGAGCAGCCCCTCCTCTTTCTGAGCTGAATTTTCTTTAATTTTATTTTCCTTTTTATTGATTCCAGAAAGAGGGGAAGAGAGAGCAACAGAGAGAAACACTGATGGGAGAGAGAAACGTCCCTCGGTTGCCTCTTGCACGAGCCCTGACTGGGGACCACAGCAGTAACCCAACAAGTGCGCTGGCCGGGAATCAAACCCGTGATGTTTCGGTTTGCAGGATGACCCCCAGCCAACTGAGCCGCACCGGCCAGGGCTGAGTCGCATTTCCTTCCCGTGAAAAATCGAGAGACTCGACAGGCAGCGTCTGAGCTCTAACGCCTCCGACTCGAGCCGCAGCTGGGTGGTCTAGGGGAAAATTGTAACTGTTTTTTTAACGATCTGAGTCCGTTTATTAAGAGAAACACGTTTAATCTTACATGAGTTTCTTTCAGCCATCTCCTGATGTGCCAGAGAAAAGATTTTCATTTTCAAGTCTCATGTCTTTCCTATAGATGACCCATGAAAACTGCATTTTGTGTTTTCCAGATGTCCTTTGCTTAAAAAAAAAATGTGAGAACACGGGACATGTTTGAGAAGTTTCCTGACACTCAGAAGAGAAATTCCACCCGTGACAGTGCTCATCTTCACCGAATGCATTTAGTTCTGTTAAATTCTCCACCTATGAAGAAAGGAATGGGAAGGAGAACAGTGTGCCTCTGGGCAACCCCTGCTCTCCCCTCTAACTGCCATCACCTTATTTTGTTAACATTTCCCTTTAAATTCACTGACAACATTAATCTTTTTAAATTTTTTTCAGTTACCACTTACATTCAATATTATTTTGTGTTAGTTTCAGGTGTACAGCATAGTGGTTGGACCATCCCATGCTTTACAAAGTGCTCCCCCTGATATTCCAGCACCCGCCCGGCACCACGCGGAGTTATTACAATGTTACTGACTGTAGTCCCCGTGTCCTGCATCCCCGTGACTGTTCTGTAACTACCAATCTGTACTTCCCTAACCCTTCACCTTTCTCACCCAGCCCCAGCCTCCCCTCCTCTGGCAGCCGGCAGTCTGTTCTCGGCATCTGTGAGTCTGGTTCTATTTTGTTTGTCTATTCGTTTATTTTACTCTTTAGGTTCCACACGTAAGCGAAATCACATGGTATCTGTCTCTGCCTGACTCATCTCACTTAGCATAACACCCTCCAGGTCCACCCACGCGGTCACAAACGGTAAGATTTCATTTTCTTATGGTCAAGTAACGTCCCACCGTATGTGTTACACCTCGTCTTCTTCATCCACTCGTCTGCTGAGGGCCCACGGAAACGAAATGGAGGCTGCTCAAAAATTACACACGAAACTGCCTTAGCGACCCCGCACTCCTACTTCCGGGTACACATCCAAAGGGACCTAAACCACTCCCTCGAAGGAACACTTGCACCCCTGTGTCCGCTGCAGCGTCATTTCCCACGGCCGGCGCCCTTAATCCTGTGTTGCTATCAGCTGAATAAAACCACAGCCAGAACTTCAACGCTACCTCAGCGGTCATTTCTAATGTCCTTACTTAAAAAAAAAAAAAAAAGGAATGGAGGCCTTTGCATTTAGGATCATTTTATGAACACAAGGGTACTTCATTTCCGGAGCAACCCTGGGCTGTTGCTGTGGAATCCCTAGGAGCGGTACGGGGCACGGAGATGGGTGCAGGAGAGGGCCGCCTTCACAACGGGGCCCGCGACCCCTGCTCTGCCCTCTAACTGCAGAGTCCGAAGAGCCAGAGTCATAGCCACGGCTCAGTAATTAATTCCACACCGCAGCACGTGTGTGTCTCACTGTGGGGACTTCGGACGCTGACGCTGAGTGGCTGTCGGAGGCCGGGTCGGCTGCTCTGGTTTCGGGCCTCAGTGCCACGGTGAGGATCACAGCCCCCGGCCTGCACTCGAGCTGGCAGCTCCCCCAGAACCACGCACGCACCTGGGCCGCTGCGTCCCCAGAGGCACACTGTTCTCCTTCCCATTCCTTAAAATATCTCCCCAGATAATAGTTCTTTAATCATTTTAAAATTAGATTGTCAATAAATACAAAGAAACTGCATTACCAGCTGTGGCATCATTCTGTCGGTTATCGGTAAATTGGCTAAATTTGGAGGTATGAGGATTTTCAGCTCAGTCCTCCTACCAGAGGTCATGGTTAAGGAATCATAGTTGAAAGTGTCCCTTTGAGTAAACAGAGTCTTGGGAGGGTGAGGTGGTGGTTAGGACAAAACATCATATTCAGAAACACATCTTAAGACTAGTTAACAAGAAGGTCATCAATACAATGATGAGTTAGGGATATCAGAAACTAAAATCCAAACTCTAAGAGCAAAAAGGAGACTTCCCGCCGGCCACCACGGCTGTGTCCAAGGACTGGCCAGAGCGTCTGGAAATCAGCGTCTCAGGAGGAAGAGATTTCGGCACCTACCCCCTCGCCCACCCGGCTACACCCTTAGAGAGGTTCTTCGGAGCAATCACAGAGTGAAATTACATTAGAACATACCGCAGCGAAAATGAGAATGCTAATTATATCTTCCCTTTTCAACAGGAGGTTGCACGCCTTCTGGCAACCTGAGCTGCCGCCCAGCGGGGAGCCTCCCAGTCCTCGCACACTTGTAAAGCCCCCGACAGCAGGCGGACGATACGAGGTGTGAGAAATGAAAACTTTATGTGCAGACAAATTTAGATTTTTAACATATTTTCACTAGGGGCATAAATAAAGAAAAATTGGGCCACTGGGGCTTCAGAAAACGAGAATACAGACTGTGATTTTTGTTTTAAATTTTAGTACTCAGAATACCCAGTACCTAAGGAGTAAATAATCCAGCAATCACCAGAAGTCAATTCTTCAGTTTGAACTTCACACTTCTCATGCACTCCGAACTATGTCGTTCAAGGAGGGAAAAAGCTATGCGGTGAGCACGAGGAAAAAACAAGAGAGGAAAATGAACCCACTTCCAGGCGGCAGCCTTCACATCCGCACATGACTGGGGCTACCAAAAAAGGCTTCCCACGGAGCCAGTTTTTGTCAATTTAAATTGATATTAAACATATGACTATAGCTATTTAAAAATTTTTTCCAGCGATTTACTTATAAAAATATTGACACATTCCGGCAAGGGTGAATTTTAGAGAGAACACTCACGCCCACATTAATATTCTATTACACTTAGTGTGCAACTCCGGAGCCGTCCACCCACCCACGTATCTGATTTATGTATTTCAGTGGAAGGCACAGACACCCCCTCCCTTAACACTGAGCCTTGAATACCCATGAACTAGAGTTCAGCTTTCACGTAAAATATACTAGTGGTGATACCCTAAGATCCGCTGGGTTTCGACACATGCACTCACCTGTGTGAGCAAAACCCCCATCAAAATAAATAACATCATCACTCAGGAGGCTCTTTACAGCCCCTCCCGGTTGTCCCCACCCCCTTCCCTCAGAGACAACCACTCTCCCGACTCCCTCCCACCATGGATTAGATGCGCCTGCTTTAAAACTGTACCATGCAATCACATGGCATGTACTTTCCTGCGAGGCTTTCTTCACTGTTCGTGAAGTTTCTGACACTCACGCAAGCTGATGCATGTACCAGGAGTCCACTCTTTTTTCTTGCTGAGTGGTGTTCGCCTGTGTGAAGGAGCTACAATGTTTCCATTCACCTGCTGATGGACATCTGGGCTGCTTCCAGGGTTCGGCTGCAGCAAACAAAGCCGCGATGAACAATGCTGTTCAAGTCTTTGTGTGGACACATATTTTCATTTATCCTGGGCAAATAAGGGCTGCTGGGTCGGAAGGGAGGCACATGTTTACTTTTACGAGAAACTGCCACCCTGCTTCTTTCAAAGTGACGGCAGCATATTAGGTTCCCACCAACGACGTGCTGTTGGGGAACTGCGGTTGGCGCCACATCCTCCCTAACACGCGGTGTGGTCAGTCTGTTCATTTTGAGCTAAACTGCTGGGTGTGTAGAGGTATCTCATTCTGGTTTTAATTTGCATTTTCCTGAAAGGCAGAAAATGTTAAAAATCTTTTCATATACTTACTTTGCTGCTGGCGTCACACTGCAGTGCTGTTCAGATGTTTGAACTGGGCTGTCTGTCTTTCTATGACTCGGTTGCACAGTTTCTTTATATATTTATTGTAGGTGACACTGTTTGTCTGATACACATTTTGCAAACATTTCTCGCCCAGTGTGTGGCTTGTCTCCTCATTTTTAAAAATCAATTATTTCTTGATAAGCAGACAATTTTAATTTTTATAAAGTCCAATTTACTAATTTCTTTTGTGATTATTGCTTTTCTAACCAGCATACTCTACCTTGATGAGTATACCATGCACACCTGGAACTTGCCTACTCCCAGGTCATGAAGATACTCCATTTTCCTTTGAAGCTTCATAATTTTAGCTTTTGTATTTAGGTCTATGATCCATTTCAAGTCAATTTTAGTGCACAATGTGAGGTAGGGGTCCAGACTCATTTATTTTCCTATATGGAGCACATATCTAGTTATTCTCAGGAAGACTCTCCTTTCTCCCCTGGAGTGCTTTGCCACTTGTGTCCAAACCAAATGGCTAATTAAGGGCAGGTCAATTTCTGGGGATATTCTGTTCTACTTACTATATATTTTTGTTGTTGTTGTTAATGCCAATACCACACAGCTTTGCTTAGCACAGTTTTATAGTAAGTCTTCAAGTCAGGTAATAACTTCTCAAATTTTGTTTTTCTCCAAAGTAATTTTCTCTACTGTAGGACCCTTGCAATCTTATATAAATTCTATGTAAATTTTAGATTTAGTTTATAAAACTCCTGCTGAGATTCTGATTAAACTTGCACTGAACTCATAAATTAATTTAAAGTAAACTGGCATCTTAATAACATTGAGTTTTCTGATATGGTATCTCTACACAGATATTCCTTAACTTCAAAATACTTTATCATTTTCTTGTTATTTCTTCCCTGACTCATGGATTATTTAGATGTCTACTGTTCAATTTTGAAATATCGATGGTTTTCCTAGACACTTTTTTTTATTGACCTGTAACTGACTTCCATCATGGACAGAGGACGTATTCCACGTGACCTCAGTGACTCTGTGACTGCGGAGCCTTGTTCTACTGCCCAGCGCACACTCTACTTTGACGACATACCAGCTGCACTTGCAACGAAGGTGCATATGCTGCAGGCAGTGTTCTACAAACACCAGTTTTTAACAAGTGATTGAGCCCTGCCTGCGGTAGCTCAGTGGTTCGAGTGCCACCCTGCAAACAGAAAGGTCGCTGGTTCAATTCCTGGTCAGCACACATGCCGGTTACGGGCCAGGTCCCAGCTGGAGGCGTGTGAGAAGTGGCTGATGGATGTTCCTCTCACATACCAGTTCATTTTCTCCTCTCTCTCCATCCCCTCGCCTTTCTAAAAATACATAAAATCTTTTAAAAAAATTTTTAAAGTGATTGACAAGTGTTATTCATATCCTCCATGGTTTTGCTTAGTTGTTCTATCACCTGTTAAGAGAGTGGTATGAAAATCTCCAATTATGATTCTGGACTTGTCTATTTTTCTCTTTAATTTTGTCAATTTTTGCTTCATGTATTTTGAGGCTCTGTTATGAGGTAAATGCATATCTATGATTGTATGTCTTTTCAATGACTTTACCCTGTTATGATCATGAAGCACCCCCCTTGACCTTATGCAATTCTTTGTCCTGAAGTCTGCTTTATCGGACGTTCGTGAAACTCCTCCAGCCTTCCTAAGTTTGCTGTACGCAAGCTTTGAAGCATACTTTTTCTGGGTATAGAATGCTGAGTTGACAAGCTGGGGTTTTTTCTTTTGAGCCTTTTTGAAAATATTGTTTACTCTCTTCTGGCCCCCATAATTTCTGATGAGGAATCTGCGATCATTTAATTCATAGTTCCTCTTCATGTGAAGTGTTGTTTTCCTCAGGTTGTTTTCAGTAGTCCCCCCTTATCTTCGGTCGTTAGCAGTTTGACTATGGATGTGCCAAGGTCTATTTCCATCACATTTATTCATCCTGCTTGGGGCTTGTTAAACTTCTTCAGCCTGTGAGTTTATGTCTTTCATCACATTGGGGAACCATTTGGCCATTACTTCCTCATACGGTTTTCCCCCACCCCATTCTCTCGACCTCTGGGAGTCCAATTGTACGTATATCGGGCATTTCAGTATCGTCCCACAGGTTCCTGAGCCTCAGGGGGTTCTTCCATCTTTTTTTCTCTTCTTCAAATTGGATAATTATGATTGACCTATTTTCAAGTTCATAGAACTTGGGACCATGAGGAAATACAAATAAACTCATTCCGGCTGATCTTTGAAGGGTTATTGTGAACTACATAAGCTAAAGAAAATATGCCATTCTAATTTTCAAAGGAAATTTTACTACCTAGAGATGTCCTATCCCAGTTGAAATTCAAGGAAATAAGGAAAGTACTACTATTGGGAACCAGTGTAGTACAGGGACTATATATAACATATATATTTTTCTAATGAATCCAGAGCACAACTCATTAATACGGGGCTCCTGTCCACATTTTACAGACATTAGTACAGAGGAACAACCAAGTTAAGTAACTCGTCCCACTAGTGAACTTAACACCAGGAACTAACTTCGAACTCCCCTTACAGTCCTTTCCAGCACCCATCTCATTAAAAAAAATTAAGAAAATCACCAAGAATTAGGCATGTCAGCTAATCTGATTTCCTTTTGTAACAAGATTAATATGTAAATGGGTGTTGGAAGGTGTTGGATGTCGTGCAGAAGATTTCAGCAAAGCATCTGTCGGACATAACAGAGTATTAGGGGCAAAGAATTAAGGCTCTCGAGACAATGCTTCTCCCATTTAACTCTTTATGTGGCTCTGGTCGCATCATTTCAACCCTCTAAGTGACAGCTCTCTTGTGTCTTAAAACAGGAACTATAATAGTACCTGTCTCTCGGGGTCTTCACAAAGACTGAATGGGGAAAATGCAATACACGTAGTGCACGGGACCTGCCACATGGAAAATGTCTGATTAGTGTTGACTATTATCACTGAGGTATGATGCCTCTCTGGGGACATGGTGAAATAATGTGAGATAATCGTGTAACAGTGATAGATAATACGAAGTAAATAACACATTAGCCTCACCCTATTCAACTTCTATCAATGTCTGCTTTTGTTCTATGATTTTCCAATTATCTTCTGTGAAGGAAATATTGTAATGAGGTCACTAAAGAATTATACAGAACTGTTAGCTCAAAAAGAAATATGCTTATCATTTATAATAGGTACTGGAAATGACAGGAATGTATTCATAGGAAATTGCTTGAGTAACTTATGGTCAAACTATTTGTACCCAATAAAAGGTATCGTTTTAGCAGCCCATTCGATTGCATGGGAAATGCTTCTTTCACATGTAATAGAAATGTAATTTACACGTTGCACAGGAGGGAAAAAAGACTAGAAGAAAATATACCAAAAGGTTAACATGATCTTTTGTAGATGGTGCAGTTACACATGATTTTCTCTTCCTTATTACTTCTTAGTATATTTCCAAGTTTTCCTGTAATGAACAAGAATCTTCTTATAATTGAGTAATATTTTGAAAACAACAATTTTAAGTAGTTTCATGTACCCTGGCTGGCTTTCTAGGAAGGCGTGTGGTCCTTCAGACCCCAGGCTTGCACCTCCCGTGGGGGCCTAACTGAAAATGCCTGGAGAAGGCGGCACGGGATTAAGGAGTCCACAGCAGTTACCTTCGAATACCTGTTTTAACTAACTAGCTAACCGTTAACTGTCTTAACCAGTAACTGTCTGAACTAATTAACAAACGTCTTGGCTGTCATTTGAGAGAAAGTGAAATCTTCTCCATCTGTGTCCACGGCCGGATCTCCTCTATGGAACGGAATGAGTTTACGGGGACCCGCCTCAGGAGAGAGCTGTTGTAAAATACCTGGAAGGAGTGGCCTTGGCTTACAAGGGCTTGGTAAACATTTGTCAACCGAACGAACCTCAGGAAGCTGCTCAGGTGGCGGGTGCTCAGACGCCCACGGCAGCATGGAGGGCATCGACCGGGCAGCTGGGGTGCCTGGCCTTGCAGGCACCTCGCAGACCTAAGAGGCTTCCCAAGTTCTGGCACCCACTGTTTCTGGTCTAGCGGGTGTCAAGTCCTTTGTTCCATGTCAATGATGATGACATTGTGCTGGGAAATGTTGGTCTATTTCGTGATAGTGTTCCAGATGCCACAGTTAATAAATAAATAAATAAATAAATAAATAAATAAATAAATAAATAAATCTGCCTATAATATTTTTTAAAATTTTTATGTATTTATTTCTAAAGAGAGGGGAAGGGAGAGAGAAAGAGGGGAGAGAAACTTCAATGCAAGAAAGAAACATCGATCAGCAGCTTCCTGCATGCGCCCTGACCAGAAACCAAACCCACAACCCAGGCAGGTGCCCTGACTGGGAATCAAACCAGCAACTTTTGCTTTGTGGAACGAAGCCCAACCAACTGAGCCACACAGGTCAGGGCTGCCGATAATATTTTAATGGTGCTCTATCTCCAGGGACCTGGAGGGAGGCCCCAAGAAGGCCTCTGATGACCTTCGGCCCATGGGAGACACTTACACTTTGCATCAAAAAGAAGAGAAGGAGAGGGAAGAAGAGTTTGGAAGGAACGAACCCGAAACCAAAAGCTACAGGAGGTATTTTCACTGAGCTTCTACACAGAAACAAAACCAACTCCTTGGAAGACAAGCTCCACGTCAGAGATTCACAAGCCAGGTTTCCCTGGGTTCCCGAAGGAACCACACGTGTGGGGTGCTCACTACTGTCGGTCTGGGGAAGTCAAAAAACTCTGAATGGAGCTGAGTCTTACAAATAATACGCACTTATCAATAGCTTACACATGACACATGACAACCAGGAAACAGTGAATTCCACTTTCATTGTACAGGAAACAGAAAGAACTTATAAGAGACAAACTTAAATCCCTGCTGCCTTAAGTCCTGGGAACGAGGCAGGGCAGAAAAGGAAACAGGCCAGCCAACCAGTCAGCCTGTCCCAGCCAGACATAAAGATGTAACTGTCCCCAGTCAGCCGGGCCTGAGTGTCCTCGGTGGAAGGACCTTGGGCACTTCTTGGCCTGAGCTCTGAGAGGGGCCCCCGGCCCCATCTGTACAGCGAGGTGCTTCATTTGAAAAGGGGCTCATTGATTTTAAAAAGTAATTAGGCCACGGATCTAGCACCACCTTCTTGAGGAAACAGGCCGAGAGGTCAGGCGAGTCACCCAGCATCACACAGCTGCATGTCAGCAGCAGAAAGACAGGGTCGCAGCCTCAGTTTCCAGGGTCCTCGACACGGCCACCCCACTAGGCAGTTTTGGTTTTATGTAAATTCTGTACCGATTTTAAACTGTGAGGGCTCCATTGGCATCAGCGTGCCCTCTGGAGCCAGAGGACAGAAAGGGAGGCAGATACAGACCTCACCACAATCCAACCCCCTCCTCTTGTCTCCGCGCCCCTTCCCACATCCCAAGAAAATACTCCTCTGCCAGGCAATGACTTCATCCTTTTCCTTCTCGCTAATTTGAATGCTCTGGTGGGAGAGCCAAACAGAGAATGAAAATGATGAATGACTCCTTGTGCAACGCAGAAAAAATGTGGCGTTTGGGATCTCACAGTGACGGAATGCCCCTCATGCAGAAACAGAACATGCTTCTCTCCGAACAAAAAGCAGAAACAAGGGCTTTTCAGAGCTCGGAGTGTGTTTGGCCAAATGGTAGGTGTGTAAAAGATTTTAAAGGGGCAGATGAAAGCAAATCAACCCTCACCTCCGAAGCAGGTAAGTGTTTTATTGGAAAGGAAAACAGAGGTTTTTCTGAGTGAGTCACAAAGCAGAGTCAGGAGAGAGATGGAAAGGGAGAGAGGGACGTGGAGCGGGGCAGGGGAGCACATCTGCTCGGTCATCCGGCACATTTCCAGATTGTCACCGAAACACAGCCTCTCGCTCCCCGCCACGTGTACACAGGTGAGCAAGCACACTTGAATTACCACGAACGCTAAATTCTAAGAATATTTCACATTTTTCCACTTGGAAACTGATATTAATTCATACACCAAGTGGGCTTTCTCTGCATTTAGAGGAGTGTTTAGTTTTTTAATTGAAATATATTTGATACATAATAAATTGAAGGTGTAGATGTTAATGTGATACATTTAAGTATTACGATTGCTATTGTAGCAATAACTAGCTCATCTATCATGTTACAAAAGTATCAGTTCTTTTGCGTGGGATAACTAGGCTCCAGTCTCTCAGCAAGCTTGATGGTTACAACACAATATGTTGTCTCCATTCACTATAGTGGGCAACCCATTTATGGGCAGACCTCGTGTTACTGAGCTTTGCTTAACTGTGCTTCGTAGATACTGCGTTTTCACTGACTCCAAGGGAAGGCCCTCCACCAGCAAAAAGATCGTGACTTGCTGAGGGCTCAGGTGATGGTTAGCAGTTATAAGCAATGAAGTGCTTTTAGTTAAAGTATACACATTATATACTTTATTAGACAATGTTTTATTAGACATGATGCTACTGCATACTTAATAGATGACAGTATAGTGTAAGCATAACTCTGTACGCAATGAGAAACGAGAAATCCCTGACTCTCTGTTGCAACGTCCCCCTTGCTGCGGTGGTCTGGGCCTGAGCCCGAGATGCCCCTCAGGTGCCCAGAGTGGTGCACGGTGCCCGTCCTCCTCGTACAAGTGCGCCCTTCCGCACGAACTATCTGTTCTACCCACCCCCGTCCCACCGGTGGCCTCCCTTCCAGTCTGTGTTCAGGAACTGTTTAAGATCCCACATGGAAGTGGCATCTCAAAGTGCTCCCTTTCCTCCGTCCGACCTTTCTCACTCAGCGTGGTGTCCTCCGGCCTATCCACGCTGTGGCAGGACCAAGCTTTAGCTTTAGGCATCCCATTCTCTCATCCTACATTTCGTACGGCGTTAGAACGTTGCCGTTTCCAAGCACGCGGCTCTCGGCAAGCAGGCCCCACTTGGGGAAAACACAGTGATGGCTTAGTTGGTGGGCCAAGAGGAAATGAAGCCAGCACCTCCCGACCACCTGCTCCATGTCACTACTCCCTCTGACCCTCGTGACACAAGTGACCGTCCTATAGGTGGGCGTCACTGCCGTCTATCCACCCTGAGATGCGAAGCCGCAGCATTTGCCCCAGGCTGGCAGCTGCCGGAGCCACAAGGCTAGGGCTGCTGGCAGCATCCCACGCCGTCTTGCCCAGTGTTGGCCAGATTCCTCACAAGTGTCCTCTGGGCGCTCCAAGGGCGTTTACATGGGCCTGCCGCTAAGAAATAACTCCTTTGCACTCCAGAGCGAGACGGAAAACCACAGGAGACTAGGCTCACTTCTAACCCACAGCTGACACCCTCGGCTTTCTCTCTGAGATAAATGTCAACTGAGGGAAAGAAACTTCTAGAGAATGCCCTGTCTCATCTTTATTGGTTGCTTTCTTTACCTTTTCTTGCTTTATTCTTCTTGTGGTCTTTTATTACTTGTTTAAGATGACAGAGGCATTTGACAAAATGACTATCAAATATATGGATATAATCAAGCCATTCCACAGAGAAGCAAATATCTGAGGTGTTTAGAGAAATTCAAGAGACTAAATCAATACCAACCCCGTGCGTTCACTCCACCGGCGTGGAGGACAACTCGGGAAACGCGGGAGGCACGAGGCATACCCCAGGACAGACCTAACCATCCAAACAGCTGAAAGTGTGGCTCTTTCCAACGGACTATTGTTAGCCACAAAACCGATACAATGTTACGATTTATAAAGAGAAAGTCTGGGGAAGAGAGAACTGGTTCCACATACTTTAAGGGAAACACGCCCACAGATCACTGACTATGTTTTCTCCTCTTTCAGGAAAAGCTGGACTCACACAACACATTTTTTGGCCAAACAGTAACCAGCGATGAGCCATCACGCCTCTAGGATGTCAACGAAGAGCCGTCATAACCTTCACGAAAACTTCACCCCCCCACCCCCACGGTGCCAAGACAACGACGCCCGGCAGCTGCACGGAGGCCACGGCACTGCTGGGGAAGAGCGCGTCGAGGAGGCAAAAGAGAAAGAATCGCCTCCGAAGTGCAAACAATGACGAGAGTTTGATAAACGTGAGCTAAGACCCTTGCAGACACAGCGCACTGCCTCCCCGAGGCCCCGGGTGGAATGCAGGCTCCTGGGGGTGAGGCCGGGCTGGGCCCGCCCTTCTGGGCACACAGCTGGTGCTGGAGAGGCATTAGCTGAGTGATTGACCTTAAAAGGGAAAAGAAAAGCAAAAAGCAGAGACTATTACTAGCTACATCATACAGACAAGGAAATGGAGGCCTGAACGTTACTGGTTTGCTCGAAGTTACTCATGCAGGAAAAGGCGGAACCACCGCAAGACCTCAGCCCCTGGGTCAAACCAAACTATTAGGTCCTGCCCTGGCCAGGTGGCTCAGTTGGTCGGGGCATCGTCCTGTGTACCAAAAGGTTGGGGGTTCAATCCCCAGTCAGGTCACATATGGGAGGCAACTGACAGATACCTCTTTCTCTCATGACTATGTATTCTCTCTCTCTCTCTCTCTCTCTCCTCCCCCCCCTTCTATCTCTGAAATGAATCAACATATTTTTTGGGTGAGGATTTTTTTTTTAAAAGATATTAGGTCCTCAGTGATGTGAAATGAGTGAACATGGAGAAACAGCAGTTTCTGCAAATATCTCCCACAAAGGACACCCCACTGTGATACCTAGTTTTTTCCTAAAAGTCAGGTACATGCCCCGAAGAGTAAGCCCGCCACCACCAAGAATGTGCCAGAGCCGGAACTGGGGGGTTTGGAGGAGGACTCCAGAGGAAGGGTGCCCGCTACCCTGAGCCCGGCCACGCTGTGCCACGGCTAAGTGCCCCTCTGCAGGGGGTGCCCGTCACTCACGGCAACAGCCTGGCACAGGCCTGCACACTCACTCTTCTGTGCAGGGAAACATGGGACCTCTCGGGTTGACCAAGAGTTCAATGTTGTCCAACGCTGACAGACAGAAGGCCTGGGTCTAATGAAAATGCCATCTGCGCAGACACACTGTGACCGTCATGAAATGGCACACGTCACGACAAGTTTACCCTGCATTTAAACATCAGTGACAACATGGGTAAACATCCTGGAACACGACGACGGACGTGGAGGACCCCTGGGAAGCAACGGGCCGCTCCACAGTTCCAGTCCGGGAGGCCGGCGTGTGAAAGGCTAGCTTCATTGGGCGCTGACTGGGGACCAAGGAGAAGTACTGGGCGAAGAACCTGCCGGAACGGCCCTGTGGTCCTGACCACCAGAGCCAAAGGCTGAAGTTATGCTCTAAACCTTAACTTAGAAATAAACATTAAAATGAAGCTTTCTTTAAAATTCTCCAATAATTTTCACTTTAAAAGTACCAAATTGGCCCATAAAAAAGCTCACGCTAATTATTCCAAAGCAATCAACTTCTTAAAAGCCCTTTATTCCTCAATTACGCTAACATCCCATTAATTTGGGACACTTACCCGGGTATTTATTCTTTGCTCGTTACCTTTGAGCACATTAAGGGAACACCAATAACACAATACAGGCATTAATATGTAAAACATCAACAAAAGCCATCTGGAAAGCTAATGAATAATCAAGGGATTTCAAATTAAACTACAGAATTTTCCCTTAGAATCTTTAGGACAACACTGTCAAGTTCAATCTATTCACTTCGCCTCCAGAATCAATTTTTCAAACTTTATGACAGGTCTAATCGCTTCCACCTGTGTCTCCAGCTTGACTCTTGACTGGCATGCTACCAGCCAGGGTGAAAATGTAGACAAAGACCCCTATTAGGATCCGGCTGTTTCTCTACTGTGAGGTCACTCAGCCATTAAATTAGTTCCAGCCCAATTTCTGTCCTCGCAGGCCTGGACTGGGGAGGGGGGTGCGGAGCAGCGGGTGAGGGGGGCCACGTCGGAAGAGAAGAAAAGAGGGAAGAGCTGTTGGGGGCTGACCAGACACGCACGCAGAGAGGTGGAAAGCTGGGATTGGCCCCTAATTCTGGAACAAAAATACTACCTTTCTTACATGATGGTAGCTATTCTCCTAGATGCAACCGCCCCCAAATGTTTTTTAAAACGATCGTATGGGTGTGTTTTTTCTTTGCCTTTGGTTGCAGAATTCAAGCATCTTTCACACAAGGTTTCCTCAACTACCGCGAGGCTAATCAGAAAACCACAGCAGCCTTCTGAAGACGCCCACTGCAGGTTTCGGGAGACAAAGGCTGGCTTGGGGGCACGTGCTGGCCGGGAGTGTCCCACGGACGAAGGATGGGGAGCATCTAGAGCCTCTGCTCTCCCGGCAGAGGAGGCAAAGCCGAGGGGCGACACGGTGAGGTTACAGAGTGAGTCAGTGATGACACCTCAGTCCCAGCACTTCCCGGCCAGAGCTTTACGGCATCAGGACAGAGCCTGGCACACAGCCGTCACTGCCCAAACACGCGCTGGCCAGCCTAGCTCTCTCCCTGCACCACGCCACCTGCGGGCCAGCTCTCTGCCCCGGCGCCCAGCGCACTGAGAGGGTGCACAGAACCACACGAACTAACAGCTTCTTCCCATGCGCGGCGAGGTGAGGGAGGGCACCCTCCCCAGCAGGCTCCCCCCAGCGCCCAGCGCCCAGGACACACGCGCTCCATCACGCCTACTCCAGGGATGACGAAGGCACATGTAAGCCCGAAAAAGCAGGGACTTGATCATGTGAAGGAAATAAACTCCCTGGTGAAGAAGTATGAACTCTTCTTCACAAATGAAAACCACCACCCTCCTGGCCGGCTGGTGAGGACGTGCCAGGATGTGGAGGAAACTGATACAAACAAGGCTGTGGACCTTGAGCTCCCATGCGCTCTGCCGGGCACAAAGAGTGCCTGCAGCATCTGACAGAGACGTGGCGCGGGTCATCGGAAGGGCACAGTAAGTCCAACGAAAGGCGTTTCCAAATGACCACAGTGGCTCAGGTCCCCCGAGCTCTTGAGCTCTGGGCGGCCTCACGCCTTCCTCATAGCAGAGGGCCGATCGGCACTCGCCGGAGACTGGACGGGTGTGCGATGGCTCACGTGAGTGGGCGGCTGTCTGGGTCTGCGGCTGGAGGCTGTGACCGTGGACCACAGTCTAGTTCGAACCCACACCTGTGGGACCCCGTCCAACCAGCTCAGCTGGAAGGTCACGGGGAAACCTGCCAGGAGGCAGCACGGAAAGGAAAGATAGGCGTCTGGAGTCAACCAAGACCAGCGTCGCACCCGAAGGTGTTCCCGGACAACAGAGTAGACAACGCAGAGCCCCTGGTCAGCAGCAGGTGTCGGCGGAAGTGCGCGGAGAAGGGACGCAGCTGGAAGTGTCCTCCTCTCACCAGGCTGGGGGTGGGGGTGGGGCACGGTCAAGCAGACTAAGGGGAAAGTCACTCACAAG
>PVIA01013371.1:0-11035 GCA_004024845.1 Tonatia bakeri | reverse complement strand
GGGGTGGGGCGGGGGTGAAGGTGGTCGGTCCACGGCCTCACGACCACCCACCCAGCAGCTGCAAGTGTTCAGGGCCCACCTCCAGGCCACAGCATCCTGGCTGGGCCTGCAGTCACTGAAGAAAATACAACGTCCTCCAAAATACCCGTCTGAAGGGAAGTCCCCAAACCCTCCCGGGTTTACGTGAACGTAAGAAAAGCAGCTCCGGTGACACCTGACACCGAGGGAGCAGTAAAACAAAACTCCAGTCCACGCAATGGGTCACCTCCTCCACCTGGGACTCCAATCCTGCAGGCACTGGGGCCGCCGCAAAGGCTACGGCCATGCTGTTTGTCACTGGGCAGCTGCAAAGCAGTCTGGGACAGGACTCCTGACTGTCCTCCAGCATCCACCCCCTCTCCTCCTCAGGACGAGGGCACCAGGCTTCGTGGGTTCGTGGGCGCTGAGTGTGAAGACCACACTCCTTTCCCAGCCTTCTCTGCGGGCAGGTGTGGTCATGCTACCACGGGTTCCAGCCCTGGGACACAAACACAAACATCACAGGCCACCTCGGGGGACTCTGTCCAGGCTATTCACATGGAACCGTCAATCAGAGAGTCCCCAAAGAACGGAGCCACGTCCTTCTCTGCCCCCCCCACTGCTCACTGGCTAAAATGACAGCACCCATGCTCTGGTCGCCCCCTGGACCTGCTGAGGGTGACAGAGCAATCCAACTGGGTCCCTGGCACTGTGGGCCACACACTGGCCCGGGACTACCCACCTCAGTTGACCGTGCTGAAGCCACTTGCATTTGGGGACCTCTCTCACACCGCTGAGCCTAATCCTAACCGGCCTGGAAACAGGCGCCTGAGTGGGGTTTGCATCTTGTGCACAGAACCGGTACGCCATGAGACACAAGGCCTGGGACCGCCGCCTGAAGGGAGCGTCTGGGCGGGACAGGTGGCGAGGACACAGGTGTCACAGGGCCACCACTGACGACTGCTGCTGTCATGTAGCCGGGCCTCAGCCGCTCAGGAGGGTCTGCAACGCAGCAGGTGTCTGGCAGCAGCTGTGTCACCACAGGAAACAGCTCTGAAAATTTGAAGGACAGTGTTTGTCGGTCCTGGGTGCCCTGAGCAAAGTTCGACAAGGTCCTCCCCGGCCCTAACCAGTCTTAAGAAGGTGGAAAAGATTTGATAAGAGGGGGGCAGTCTGTCAGCACCTAAGCTGGAGCTTCTGGGGCTGTCCCCGCGGCCTCAGCAAGTGACAAGACATGCTTCATCACAGACGCGCAGGAGCCTCACACCAGAGTGACGACAGGCCAGCCTTCCACGCAAGCCCCGCACTTCCTTCGGCCCAAGGGAGCCGCCACCGGACTGGAGCGGGAGGCGGAGGGGGAGATGGCGCACTCTGTCCAGACCAGGTCCCTGCCGGTCAGTCACAGGGGACCGCTGCAGCAAGCCGCCGGTGGCCCACGGAAGCTGCGAACACGTCTGTCTCCCAGAAACAGCCATGACTGTCACCCTCCAGACAGTACCCAAACCCCAAACCCTCTGGGCATGAGGACGTGAGAAGTCCATCCCTTCCAATTCGCGTCTCAGAGGTAGTAAGGTTAAACCTCCCCTCCCCCCGAAAAAGGCAAAGCCAAGACCCCCAAGCACACTGGGCGAGAAACCACAGCGAGCAGAACCCAGGCTGCCAGCTGGACAGACCGGCAGGAGCTTACCCGCCGCCAGCTTGGGGAGCCTGTCCTTCCCTCTCCCTGCCCAGGGAGATTCGAGGGTCCCCGTTTCTCCTACAGCAACAGGAAGCGCAGAGCAAACCCAGTCCGTGGTTTGGGAAGTCCTTCCTGCCCTGCCCGGCTGACCCACTGATGCGATGCACCACACCATCATTATCAATGCGCAGAAACGGGAACGACTGCACACACTGCTGGGGTGACAGGGTCCGACTCTGTTCCAGTGACGAGTGACCCCAGGCACCGAAAGACGACGCACGAAATTAGGCGGTCCGTGCAAGGTGCATAAAAGCGGTGTCTGGAGGACAGAAGCTTTCGATACACGTTGGCTACGATTGCTGTTTCCATTACCACCTCACCGTGCTTCCGCTTCCGGAAGGGAGCTCGCGTGGGGTCAGATACAACGTTAGCCACAGAAGTGCTTCCGGTCTCGTGCTCGGGCAGTAACAAGCCATACGTTTCCTTCATCTCACGGTCCCTTTGCGGACAACTTTGCGTCATTTTGGCACTAAGGCGATCTCTTCAAGTTCCTTCTCTTAAGGGTAAGTCACGGTGAACAACTCGATGCCCGCCCTGCAGCCTGAGAGGGCCGGTCGCCACGCATCCCAGCCATCCCACTCTGCGCTCTCCAGAGACCAGGCAAGGAGAGAAGCAAATGCCCTCGGAAAAGTTGAAATAGTTTTCCTTTGTCAAAATAGAAACTCTGGATCCTGCGGAAGTTTCCGAGGCGACTATCATCACGCTCAGCGACACACTTCTACAGGCCCACACTGCTTCAGACAGAATTTTTAGTTTTGTATAGAAAGGCCAATGGCAAAAAGGAGCTTACCGACAGTCAGAGGCACCAAAGCAGCAGTGTGGCTGCACGGCACCCCGCTGTGCCCCAAACCCGGGCTCCCCGCGGTGTAGGGGAACCTGAGCACCCGATCCCACGGGGGCCTCGGACCGCCTGCTCTAGCAAGGCGCTCACGGGCTTCTTGGTAGCACGTGCCCACTACACAGGCTCGGAGACCATTATCCGACGTTTCAAGATTGTCCAACATACGACAGTCTTCACTTATGCCCACAGAAATAGCAAAAATGGTCTGGAAGTGCCCCTGTTTTTGTCTGCATTTCACCTCCCCGAACCCTGTGTTAAATGTCATATCTTGATTTTTGTTCTAATTTACGTAAGTATAATTATAATGGGTCACCCCCTTGATGTAACAGAATGTTCGACTGAGTTACAAAAGATTATCACGGGTTTGCACCAGCAAGTAATGACTGTTGCACCTACGAGAACAGGCGCCCTGTCTATGGAGGGGCTGGGGGCGGCGGGCGGGGAGGGAGGCAGGAGAGGCCGGGAGCACCGGGGAGAAGAGTTCTGATGACACGACAGAGCAGCTCGGTGGCTGGGAACTGCGGTTACGGGGCCCTTCTCCCCCTTCCGACCGGCCGTCCCCTCGCTCTGCCAATTCCCCAACACGAATGCTTCCCTCCACGCACACCGCAGCTGCCCTTCCAAAACTTGGAGTGGGAGTGTCAAGAAATCCTAAAGTTCCCCTTTGATATCAACATGCCATCAAATTCCAGAAATGATTATTAAGAAGAAAGGCCAAAATATTTCCATATGTCCCGTGGGCTGGATTGTGCATCTCACTGCGCAGTCTCGCCGGGGAGAGCGCCCGGGACCGGTGAACCTGGGCTCTGGGGGGAGGCTCTGACATTCCTCACATTTCAGTCCCAGGCTGAGGGATGAAGCTTTCCTCGTTCACTCCCTCTACAATCCCACTTGTTCACCTACCTCGGAATAAGGGTATTCATTAACACTGACTAATTTGGGAGTAAAAAATTCCTTTCATCTGCTTTCCATTTTTTAACCTTTAATCAAAGTCCAGGAAACAGACGGAATAAAAAGGAAATTTTTCAATAAGAGTACATTTCGGACGTCCACATGGGATTACAGAGTGCTCAAAAAATGTGGACGGGGACGGGCCGAAGCAGGTTTTCAAAGCTCCGCCTGACTCCAACTGAACGCAGCTTCCACACCCTCCCAATCCGCCACCCGACACCCCGCAACGTAACTGAAACTAAACGTTTGAGGCTGGTTCTCACGGTGCGAAAGTAAAACACCCACTCGGACAACAGCGCCCCTGTTCGCCGTGTCCTTTCACAGTGTTCCTCTCCCCAGGGCACTCTGAGGGCCTGGGCTTACGAAGGCCCAAGGAGCTGCCCGGTCTTTGAAACACAACCTCTGATCCAGGGCCTTCGCTGCAGCTCTCGTCCTACATTTGACCGGATGCGCCTGCCTTGCCGATGGTTTGTGAAGAGCTCCCGTCCCATGTGTCTGTCCCTCGTCCCCAGCACGGGCCAGAGGGACCCCTCCGCACAACTGGACTCCTGGCGTGGGCCCACGACTCACCCGTCCAGAAGATCCATGGTGGTGGACGCCACTTCAGCAAACAGAACTACTTTTCCCAGCCGCTTGGTCTGCAGGTTCTGTCGGTAGATCTCCAAGCTGAAGTGCTCCGATGAGAAGGCCGTCATGTCAGTCACTACAGGGAGAGCGGCTGGTGTGACTTCTACTTCAGACGTGCAGGAGGCGACAAGCTTGAGGGAGAGCTTGCTGGACTTTATGACTCCTCCAGGACCCGCCTGTTTCCCCAGCCACTGCATGAGAGGGTCCCGGATTTCCTGGGTCGCAAAGAAAGAAACAGAAAGGTCATACTCAGTATTAGGTTAGATGATGGGCACTTTTCCTGAATACGTCGTTTAGGTGACATAAGTATGTCCCAACTCGTGAGCAGGAAGAGCTAGATCCGCTCTGACCTGTGTGGCTCAGTTCACTGGGCGTCGTCCTGCAAAGGGAAAGGTCGCCGGTTCAATTTCTGGTCAGGGCACGTGCCTGGGTTGTGAGTTCGGTTCCCAGTCGGGGCTCACACAGGAGGCAACTGATCGATGTTTCTCTTGTACGTCATTGTTTCTCTCCCTGCCTTTCTCCCTCCCTTCTCCTCTCTCTAAAAATGTTTTTTTTAAAAGCTAGTTTTGTGTATGCTGAACACATAAACTGTCATGTAATAGATAATAAGTATGCTAAGCATGCTTGTATTATAAAAACAACCTGTCCGGAAACCAGGATCCAAGGAAGTAAGTAGAGCTCATTGTTAAATTCTATCTTATTCTCCAAAGTCCCTCTGTACATTTTATAGAAAACCCAAATCTCTATACTTTGCCCACAAGGAAATTCACTATCCTGTCTGGGAGAAGATATAAAACAGGGCTGAAAGCCATCACGGAAGACAAAGCACTGAGATCCACAGGCCACTGGCTCTCAGCCTCCACAGGACCTCCAGCTCCGCTGTCACCAAGCCACCAACGGGCCACGGACAACAGAGAAGCACATTTTCATACCAGGAAAATAACGGGGTGCCCACAGGTTACGTTCTCCTTGTCCCAAATGCAGGCCCAGGTAGGGGAAGAGCCTCGATCCTGCCCCCGAAGCCACGAGGAGTCTTAGAGCAGCACTGGAGGCTGAAACTTGCTCTCTGACCGCGGAGGGCTCAGAGAGCCCCTTCTGGGGCAGAGCATCAGGGAGCCAGCTGTGGGGCTGCGGGGGTCCCCGTCCCCAGAGGTCTGCACCAACTGCACCAGAATCTGTCAGTCACAGTGAGTGCAGACCCAGGCTCCCGGGCCGTCCGGGCAAGTGCCATGCCTCTCAAAAGAGAAGGGACACCCCTCTGCGAACACCGGGGTGTGTCCCGAGCGCCCGTGGCTGCGGAGAGGCAGCTCCGAAGGTCAAGCTGCATCAACCAAACTCGATGACGGAAACTAAAGCGCATTTCCGTCTCGCAGAAAACACAGGAGGCAGAGGAGCAGTTAAATGGCTTCGGAAGGGAGCAATCAGAGGAAAACCGGAAGGCGGGCGGTTCACAGAACAGGAGCCTTCTGCAAGCCCACGTCTCACGGGCGAGGAGGAGAGGGTGGGCCTGCGCCCTGGCGGGGAGGTCGGCCACGAAGAAAACACGGCCGGCCGGCCTGCATGAAAACCCAGAGCACTAAGAACTGCGGCCCTCCCAGAGACGAAGCTAGGAAAAATAAAAGACAAACAACAGACTGGAGAAAGAACTCTCAATACATGCGTCTGACAAAGGACTTACGTCCAGAAAATAGTCTTATCTCCTGAAAACAGAATTAGGACAACACACACAACTCAACTGAGACATCAGCAGAAAGGTTTGACCAGAGTCTCCCCAAAAGAAAACGTCACATGGCCAATGAGCACATGAAAAAGACCCAGGGTCACTTGTCACCGGGGGAATACAAATGAAAGCCCCAATGAGACACCACTACACACCCACTAGAACAATTAAAATTTTGAATTCTAACAGTATCTAGTGCTGGCGAAGATGTGAGGTGACTGGAACTCGTGGTGGGAATATAAAATGGTACAATGAGTTTGGAAAACAGTTTGGCAGTTTTTTGTCAAATTAAGCACACACTTGCCATGTGACCCAGAAATTCTATTCTTGGGCCTTTACCCGAGAAAAATGAAAACACATGTCCACACACAGACTTGTGCATGAATGGTGGGAGCACCGTTACCCGTAACAGCCACGAAAGGCAAGCAGCCCAGATGCCGCCCGACAGGTGAATGGACGAGTCGGTCGCAGCACAGCCCGTGGACACGACTCACGAATAACGAGGAACAGACACTGGCAGCAGCAGCACAGACGAGGCTCAGAAACAGAACGCTGGTCAGAACAAAAAGACAGAGCAGTGCCAAGACACAGAGCATGCACCGGACAACGCAGTTCGGATGGAATCCGGAGAGCCTGCCGTGCTCTGCAGTGGGAGCGCTGACCGGGGCCGCCGAGGCCGCGCGGCCGGGCGCTGGAGAGGGCGCGGAGGCGCCTACTGGGGCGCAGACGGGCGTGGCACTACACTGAAGTGGGCGCATTTCCTTGCACGTAATCACACCCACAGATGATTTTTAAGTGCAAATAGCAACAAGCTTGTGCAACACTAAAAATAACTAAAATTCATGAGACCCCAGATTCACTAATGTCCAAAAGAGCACCAGTACCCCAACTTCCAGAGAAATCGGCGCTCACACTTACCCTGGGTGCAGACACACAGAAGGGTGCTCTGTCGTGGGTTAACGTGCCGCAACGCCTGCTGCAGGCAGCACAGCCAAGGCCACACGTGCGCACACCGCGCCCCATCCCAGCATAGCCGCTTCACCCACCACTTGTCGCTTCGGCCACACGCATGCCTCTGAGGAGATTCAGTCAGTGAGACGCAAGCCATACCTCCGACTCAGTGCTGGGCTGGAAACATGTTACCATCTCTGGGTGTGTCTTGGTTGTCCTTCTCCCAAGAAAAACCAAACGACTCATGCAAACCCACGGAGGTTTTCTCCCTCCCAGATACACTGGCCTCATCGTAACTAATCAGATTAGTCGGGCTCCGGTCCTAACACAGTGAGCTGCTAGGCAACCAGACACAGGAGACCCAGAAGATGAACCCACAAAACCACAGAGCACGAGCCCTTTCACGGGCGTCTCCTTCCCGGTGAGACACGCTCGAGGAAGCAGGGGCGAGTTATCCGCTCCAGTGAAACGCCCGTTCTTCCCACCGCATTTACAAACCGGTGCCGCGCAGCCCGCTGCTCGCCGACTCAGAGTCTTCACACACGTGATGCAGACACCGCACAGCGGGTCTCCACGGTGGACAGAGGAGGACTCTCCTCCTCAAAGAGCAGGGCTGCCTTCCTGGAAGGTGGAAACTGCCCATGTGGCAGTGGCAGCCCGGGGGTGGACCTTCATTCTGAACCACCAAGCAGCGCGCAGTGCGGGCGGGCGGGGTCTGAGATGAGTGAGCTCCTCGGGACCCGATGGAGGGGCCCCTGTGAAGAGGCTTCTGTCCTAGCCCCGACCCTTGCCTCCAGACTCCTCTGTGGGTGGCCTGGGTTCCCCCTGCCCCTGCCTTCCTGCTCCTCCAATGTGAGCCACTGCCAATCCCAAGCACTGTCACCCAAGGACAACTGCCCCTGGGGCGGCTTCTTGCCTCGGTGACACAGCTGAAACCAGTCAATCCCGACAAACACACAAGCCAACTGTCACCAATGAACAACTGACCCCGGGGACGTGTTCTATTTGGTTCACCCACTTCAAAGTACTTACTGTGACTTAAAAATCAAGACACTTCTTATCAAATTTCCTGGTGCTTTGGAAGAAATGAAAACTCTTTCCCACATGCCAATAACTGTCTAGAGCCACGCAGTACTGTCCTCCTTACTTGGGGACACAGCTGGACTTTTGAGTGCCACCTCTTCTGCCCCTGGCATCAGGGTTTGAGACCGTTCTTCTTGGGCCTGGCACCAAGCCCGGCAGCCGACTCGCAAGACCTGCCATGGGCTCGGTAATGCTCCCGTCCAGTTCCGTCCATCTGATCCGTCACAGTGACTCCAGTGACGCTGACTCTCCCAACAGCAGGGAAAGAATCTGGCATTTCTTCAAGAGGTTAAAGACAATAAACACAGAACCTAGTAATTCCCAAGTGTGTACCCAAAACAAATCAAAGCAGGGACTCAAACAGGCACTTGAACACCAATGTTCACAGCAGCATTTTTCACTGCAGCTGAAAAAAGGGCAGAAATAACCCAGGTGTCAACAGAGAGGCGGTGGGGACGCGGAAAACAAAGTGGGAAATGCACACACGGGACACTGTTCGGCCGTCAAAGGGACGGAGTTCTCACAGACGCTCCAGCATAAAAGGACCCTAAAAACACGGTGCCAGGTGAAATAACGCCGACACGAAAGGACAAATGTTGTCTGAGTCTCCTTATATGAGACACCCAAAATAGGCAAATCCACAGAAACAGGAAGCAGAACAGAGGCTACTAGGAGGTGAGGGGAAAGAAAATTGGGGAGTTATTGATGAACAGGTACAGAGTCTGTTTGGGGGGATAGGAGAGTATTAGAAACAGATAGTGGGGATGGCCACACAACATTGTGACTGAAATTAGTGTCACTGAAGTGCACCCTAAAAGATGATCACAGCGGATAACTCGACGTTACTTACATTTTACCACCATTTTTTTAAAAAGAGCAAGAGAAGGGGTCAAGGTCTCGACCCCTCTTCTCCCCAAAGCTCCCTTTCCGGTCGGCAATCAGCCCACCACCCCCCTACTGAATGTCCTGCATATGGAGGGCTGGGAGGGGCAGCCTGGGCATCGCCCAGGGCCCTTGCTGACTCTGCCTCAGGGCTCCTCCTCACCCAGCCTGCAGAGCACCCAGCAAGCGAGGCCGCTCCAGGGACCTCTGGGAACGAGACTTCCCACCAGACGGAGAAGTGACGGGCACCGGCTCTTGCTACAAGACTTCAAGTTGTGTCGTCCAACACTAGACTGCGGCTACGGCAGGAAAGTGACCGTTGGCCGTGCACCCACCCACGAGAAGCCCCCCGCCGGGTGCTTCAGACTCCGGACCCCAACCCTCACATGCGATGCCTCTGCACCAGTGCGCCACCCCCAGAAGAGGACAGGGTGCCTCGGGAGGCACAGCGGTGCCCACACCACACCTGTCACAGAGCTTGGCCCCACGAAGCCAAATCTCCCAAACCCCTGCTCCAACCCCTGCCCCACGGCCCCCACAAGACCCAACCCAAAATGGAGCCATGCCTACTTACGCTTGTGCTCAAAACGCCCAAGGCCTCACAAAGGAAAATACAAACTCGATGTGATATGCAACTCTGAAACAGTGACAAAACGGGTGTGTTTGGGGAGGGCCGGCGGGGAGGGGAGCGGGCAGGTGAGGGAGTGCAAGGTTGGGCGAGTCCGCGAGAGGGCGTCGGCACCGAGAACCCAGGCGCTGCCCTCTAAGTGAGCACTGCTCACTACTCTCCGGATTCAGCCGCAAGTGGCATGTTCAAAAGGATTCAACCAAAGGCACACTTAGCGGAACCAGGCAAGCCAGAGCCACCGAGGGGACTGTGAGCCAAAAGGGCAGAGAGGAAAGAGGAAATCTGGCCACCCCCTCACCTCCTGCACCCCCTGCCAGTGCAACCCTGGGACCAAGAGCAGCCAGAGCCCAGGAAGGGGCGGAGAACAAGGGACAGGGTCACCTGGACAGTGGCCAACACACCTGCTGGGAGAGAGCCCAAAGTGGCGGGAGCTGGCTGAGGGGCCTGGCTCTGAAGGGACTGCCTCTCCCAGGCCAACCCTGACGCCACGCGGGCCCAGCAGCGAGATGAATTCCTACACATCCTGGCCCTTCACTAGTGACCAGGGCGGACCTGAGATGACGACTCTGGACTCGCGACAGATGGGTGAGGTAGCTAAGTCTGCGCTGGTCACAGTGCTCTAGGCCCCCACGCCTGGGACACAGCAGGCGCTCCATCGCGGCTGCTCCCCAGGCTCCTGCTGTCGTGTAAGGTGTCGCTGGGGCTGAGGCTCTCTGAGCGAGGCCGTGCATTTACTGCGTTTTCTGTTACCTGCCAACCCGCGAAAGAGCACAAAGGCTGGGTGGACCTGTAAAACAGGGGTAATGAATAAGCGTTTCTAACAAGGCTGGTTTTACAGGCATCACACCTCTGCTGGGCCGAACGGGCTCGTTTGGGAGGTGAAACCTATTCTGCGAGTGTGGGACCAAAGAAAGCCACAGCGTCACTGAAAGAAAGGGACGCTTTACGGGTCTGGGCGGAGCCATCGCCCCTCGCAGGAGAGGCACTACCTTCCACCCGCAGGCTCGGGGGTGTGGGCTCAGCAGCTGAGCCGTCTCCAGGGCCTTCATTAAGCCTGCCTGTCTGCCTGCAACGCCGCCATGCGCCCCCGTCCAACACAAACAGGCTTCTGACGGAGCTGGGGACCGCGCCTGGGCAGCCAAGAAGGCTCTGAGCTGCGAGCCAGGGTGCAAGAGGGACACCTGTGGGCACCCTGCCCGGCGTGCCCAGAGGCGGCACGTCCTGGGTGACGTGCACCCTCGCACAGGAGTGACCGCCCACACCTCCACAACACTGAGAGGGAGCAGGCCTGGACCACCCGCCACGGCCCTGATTTTGAGGACGTCACAGGCCCCAGCATCCCATCCTATTTGCCCACCATCCGTTGGCCTGGCCTTGACCCTCTGAAGAGCTGTGCCCACGTGGGGCAGGGGACCCCAGCTCAGAATCGGGTCAACAGCTCTGCCACCGACCAGCTGGGAGGCACTGCCTCTTCAGGGCCTCAGTTTCTTCATTTTTAAGACGGCTTCAAGATGCAGTGAGTAGTCCCAAATGTTTACTTTTCAATAAAAACTAGAACAATGACTCTAGAAGTCCAGTATTCAAATGCACATGGTG
>PVIA01013370.1:0-32462 GCA_004024845.1 Tonatia bakeri | reverse complement strand
AGTGCTCTAGAGGAGCTGAATCTGGACAGTTGAGGGCCCTGACATCCTCTCCTGTGAGGACCAGGGAGGGCACTGGGGGGTCCAGAAGGCAGAGAACCTGGGTTACTCTAGACCCACTCCCCCAGCCCACACCCTGGGCAACACCAGGCCTCCTGGGGCCTAGAAGGGCTGGCTGGGCTCCAGCCCCATATCCTCAGGCTGGACAGAAAGGGCAGTTCCTTTCCCCGAGGGGTGCTGCCTAGGTGTGTGGCCGTCACAGGGTTAGCTGAGTCCCTGCACACAGAAGTGGTGCCACTGTCATCGCTGTTCATCAGAGCAAAGGTGGCCCATGCACTTCTGAGCGCAGGCTCTGGGCCTGGTGCTGGCAGGAAGGAGGCAAGTCTGTGCCCCAAGAAGCTCCATCCTGGTGTATCTCAGACAACCTGTCTTTGTACCTGAGTTTCCCTACATCTACAAGAGGACTCTCCCATGTGGCCTGTGATTTGGAGCTAGGCAGAGAGCAAGGATGGGGGCCAGGAAAGTCGCAGCCCCTTCCTGAGACTCCTAACCAGCTTGGTCATTGGGCCCTGGCCTGAGAGAGGTCAGTTAGGAAGGGCCACCTGCGCTGGGCAGCTGGGGCTGTGCCTGCTTGGTCAGCGGTGGAGACCGCGGGACCTGGGGATAGGTGCGGGGACAGGGACACTGGGGAGGGCGAGTTCGGAAGAGTTCAGTCACCAGGCCTGAGCTGTCTCTGCCGGGCTCAGCTGGCCTCCACCTGGGATGGTTCTGAAGAATACGCAAGACCAGACTCCCCAAGGACAGAGGGGAGGAGAAAATGCACCCACAAACACTAGGGAGAACCTCCAGAAGGGGGAGGCACTTACCATCACCTTTGCCCAGGTGAGGAGAAAAGGCTCAGGTTTGCAGCCAGGATGTCTGGGCTGGGACTGGTCTGACTGTGCACCCCAGAGACAGACACTCACTGTCTGGACTGTAGGGCCCCTGTGGGGCGAATGGAGGTGATAAACCCTCCCTCAGGTGTGCAGGAGGGGCAGGGTGGGTGTGCTGGGAGCCCGGACCTCAGCCCCTCTCCACCCTCCTGCACTTCTGGGGCATGGGGCAGGCTTGGCTGCAAGGGACGGTGGAATGCTGTGTGATTTGACTGTGGTGGTGGTTACATGACTGTGTGCGTTTGTCCGAGTCAGAGTGTGGGCTTAAAATTGGCGAAGCTTAATTATGTGCGTACGTAAGACATCCACACTAGCGCTGATTTTTTTTTTAAATTTATATTATGAAAGCCTTTTTCTAAAAATATTTGTCTTGAACTATCTGAGCACCAACCCATTTTTCCCCCCAGATCAGTAATTTTCTGCGACCGAGCTTCGGAGCACACAGACAGACCTTCAGCTAATGAACGTTATCGAAGCCTGTGGCTGTGATTTCCCGCTCTGTGACCCCAGGCCGGCCAGCAAATCTCCCTGAACCTCACCGCAGATCACGTCTGTAAAACGGTTGCTCCTTGGGAATGTGGCCGGTGACTGTGCCTGTGACCCCAGGGTCTGGAGGGGTGGGAGGCCCTCAGACTGCTGGGTGTCCTCTCCTCCTTCCTCATTTCTGGACTTTTACTCCTGGGCTGGCCCTCTGCAACCTTGGTTCCACCCAGGAAGAATCCTCCAGGACACCTAAGCCACCCCCACTGCGCCCTCTCCTAGCCTCTCCCAGCCCACCTCCACCAGCCCTTGTCATCTCCCCTTCCTTGCAACCCTCGCCCAGGTCACAACTGCAATCTGCTCCTGAGGAGGGTGTAGCTGAGACCCTGGGAGATGCCTCCTGTGCCCCAAGCCTCCACTGGGTGCCTAGACCTGCACCCCCATCAAGAAAAGTGACCTAAGTGACAACAGCAGCAGTGTCTTAGTCCATGGGGAGCCTGGTTCCAGGGCTGGACCCTGCCACTGGCTAGGTAGGGAGACTCCACTTCCCAGAGGCAAGCCCTGGGCAAAGGGGAGCACGTGGGGCTGGCTTTGCCCTTTGCCCCCTCTCCCCTGTGTTTGGGGCAGTGGCAACATGGGGAAATCAGGTGTCCTGGCTGGGTCTGTGTTTACAAGGCACATGTGTGCATGAGTCTAAGCATCTCTCTCTCTCTCTCTCTCTCTCTCTCTCTCTCTCTCTCTCTCTCTCTGGTTTCCCTCTCCACCTAGACGAATTGCACGAATTAGAGTGGACACTAAGAACCCAAGGAGGAGGAACTGAGGGTTCAGGTTAGATCCCCCAGGAGCATCTAGCTGATAATCTTTGTGTTAGATTGGAAAAAAGGTCTCAAAGTCTGGATGGCACTAAATGCTATTTCTGCTAATTGTTAAAATGCAGTACAGTGTTTTGCAGACATGGCTGTAAACAGGGCGAGCTTGACAGAAACCCAATTGGATAAATGTAGCCAACTGCGAAGAGGAAATCAATGTGTAATTCACCAAACAGTGTGTGTAAGTGATGGCTAAACCTCCCTTCAGGAAGACAGATCTTTGGCTGTGAGCCCCCGTCTCCTTCTCTTGCTGCAAGTAAATAAAACTACCCAACAACAACCGCATCTCGTTCTTGAGTAAAACATCCCAATAGATGAACCCCTGGAGTTCGGTAACAAATCTGGTGACTCAGATGGGATTCTTCTAAAGCAACTCCCTCAGCCTGGTGTGGATGCGGCAGCTCATCCAGGGCTTCCTCACCTGGATCTTCACTGTGCGGAGAATCTGTTCTACAGGAGACTCCCGCTTGGCGCTGACCTCAAGAACGGCTGCCTGGTTCGCCTTGACAGCAAAGCCGAGGGGACACCTGAACCTGCGTCATTCAGAACTTCAGAATGGAGGGAAGTAGTTCGCCCCTGTCGTCGCTTTAATTAGTGTGTCTATTCCCATTTGGGTATGGGATTGTTGGGAGTTTCAGGCAGGATAGGTAGCAAGCCAAGGAAGGGAGGGGGAGGGAGACTTGTCTCACCCACTAACTCAGCAGCTCTGAGCCCGGTGCAGTAGCATTGCCGGGTGTGCTGAACATCACAAGCAGGGATAGTGCAGGAGGAGGGGAATCCTTGAGACGCCGTGTGGGTAAAGGGGGCCTTTGTAGCGATTTCCCTAAGACAGAAAGCCTTTACTAGCTGAGAAAGAAAGCCCTTGTAACTGTATATTAATTCCAAGGTCTAGAATGGGGAGAAGGAGGGGTACCTAGAAGCTAGCTAAAGTATATAACCCTGAACCCCAATAGTCGGGGCACTCAGATGAGCTGAGTGCCCACTTGCAGCATTTTTGCTCAAGTGTATTTCATAAATAAATTTGCTATTTCATTTCTACTATACATGTTGTCTCTGGATTCAGTTCTTGTCTTGCAAGTGAGGCAAAAATCAAGGAGGGGAAGGCCCCTTGACTCAGGTCTCCCTGGTAACAGAAGGATAGTTTTGGGTGTAGGGCTGTTGGAAGGGTTCAGGTTGCTTGGGCAGGAGCTGTCACTAGGACTCCAGACCCAGGGCCCAACCTAGTCTCACTCTGGAGAGTTGAGGAGCTCCCGCAGGGCAATCCAAGCCACCCTCAGGTGACCATCTCCGGTCTGGTCATCTGGTTGCTAGGGAACTCTGGGTCACTGACAGTATTTTTTGTGGCAGAGGTTATGGGATCATAGCGTCCAACACCCTGTAGTTTCTGTCCTGCAAGAGTTGGATTTTCTTCTTTGCGCTTACGTCTGCATTTGCCTTGTATGTCCACGTGCCGTCTTGTACATAACTGCACCAGCTGTAGGAAATACAAGCTTGATCCCCAAATGCGTCCTCTTGGGGTGCAATCTCCAGAACTGGATAAAAAGAACTCTGCTTACTTGACTTAGAGAAATTAAACACTTATATAAATTAGGAAATATAACAAATGGGTCAGTGGCAGAAAACTACCTGTCTTGTCCAAGGCAGCCTTGCTCCAAGCTGGGAGCCGTCTATTGTGGCTTTGGGAGGATTGTTCTCGAAGTGCAGCTCCTTTGCCTTCTCGGGCTTCACACTCCCAGCTGTCTGAGGAAGACTCCCACTGCCCTCTTCCTTTGAAGAGTAAGTGTAAAAAAATTGCATGCCACATCTCTTCAAAGACACTGGTTGATATAAAGAGATGTCCTATTAGCAGGTGTGACTTCGGAAATTTTACTAAAGATGTGGTAACAGAGGCCACATGTTGGTGCCAGGAAAAGAGAAAAAAATCTGCTGTGATTTAAAAATGTAGTCTGCGTCAGCCTTACTGAAATTGCAAACTGTAGCAGGTAGAATCAACCACATGTGTGTACATTTGGGGCAACAGAAGCCAAAAGGTTGGGCTTCCTGGCCACATGGCATGGGAGAAAGTTGGAAATGACACAGGGAAATGAATTGCTTTTAGTGTGGTCTTAAAAAGTCATTGACTGGGCCAACGTTCATTCATGTGAAGGAACACACATCTGCAAGCATGGTTTCGGGGTCTCTGACTCTGGGCAGCAGCAGTGTCATGCGTTCCCTTGTGTCAGAGCCCCGTCAAGCCGAGAAGAGTCATGAGACCTCAGCTTCTTCTCTGAACAGCAGCTCATTAGCCCCCTTCTCTCCTCCAAATCTGTAGGGGCTGGGGGTGGGGCAGGTTGAGGTGAGAGAGCTCACTCTGCATCCATAGGCAAGATGAGGTGTTTCTAAGCCTGTCCCCTCCTTGGGGAGTGGCCCCCACTTAGCTAGGACACAAGCCCCTGTGGCTGTGGGAGTCTGCTGACTGGCAGTGGGATGGGCTGACTGGGCACTTGCCCTGCTGTGGAAGCATCAGGGTGGAGCAGCCCAGTGCTTCCTCACAGTCAGAGGCAGCCACGGCGGTTGGGAAACAGAGCACAGCACTGCTGAGTGTGACCTGGGAGACAGGTGTGGGGAGACCACACCACCCAGTAGATTGGCTCTGATTGGCGGCAGGTAAGCCAAGCTGGTAAATCAGGCATCCTTAGCCTGTCCTCTGCCTCTCACAGAGACATGGGGGCAAGCCCTGGGGGGCTTCTGAACCATCTTCTCTAGGAGTGCAGAAGAAGCCAGAGGCCTGAGAGGAGCTTGGGCCTGGGACTGGGTAGGAGGTGACTCTGCCCGTGTGGGCATCTATGGCTGGAGAGAAGAGGTGAGGCCGGCCGTGCATGAGTGAGTAGCCCCTCGTGGCATCACCGACTCTCTCTATTTTTCCCTCCTGTTTCACTCTGGTTTAAGCAACCTCTGCCCGCAGCTGTTTCCTGTCTTCACGTTCAGTCTGGAGCTCCTGATGTTTCAAACTGAGGACAGAAGGTGGAGGGGCCACAGTCTGTGAAAGATGGACCCTGTGGGTTACATAGACCCTAGGGGTGTGGCAGACTCCGGCCAGCAGAGCCCACCTGCTGTGACTGAAGACGAGAAGGAATGCACAGGTGACAGCAGCAGTCCTGTGGAGAAAAAGGGGATGGCACGGCCACTCTCTCAAGAAGAGAGCCCCCCGACCCTTGCCTGGATAGGCTTTATCATTTTTCTTCAGTCTTACATCAAAGAAGGATTTATTATCTATTACATAGAATATTATTGTCTACGTTTCAGGTACAATTCAGGAAACGAAAATGACACCTGCAGAAGGGAAAGGTGGCAAGCTGATTAGATCCGTCCTTGGGAAAACTCACACAGGCTTTGGAAATCACATTCAAGACAGAAAATATACATCTACAGTTGCAGACCAGGGTGAGGGAGTTTTAGCAAGAGCAAGCCATAACAGTCTGTACGCATTTTCTAGGCCTGATTCCCACGGGAAAACTTGGTTTGAAGGTCTGGCTCCTGCCCACTACCTCACTCTGAGGGTTTTCCATACAGAGCTGAGTCACATTTGCCAGATGAAATCAAACCAGTTGCCTACACAGGGGATCTGCTCACCTCAAGCCTCATCCCAGCCCCCTCCCTGGGCAATGGGTTTGGGGACAAAGAGGCAGCAAGTGAGTGGTGGTTTTTCCCTGTATCCTGATTTTCAGAAGCATGGTAGTCTCTGAGCTGCAGCCATGTAGCTGACTAACTAGCGGGTGGTGGCTAACAGGATGTACCCTCCTCCTGTGTGTGTGTGTGTGTGTGTGTGTGTGTGTGTGTGTGTGTGTGCTCGCGCGCGCACCCACATGTATACACATACACACAGACTGTATCTCCTGGGAGTGCCTCCTGCCCTCACAGGGGCTTCTCTGCAGTGCATTGTCCTGGGAAAGCAGATGCTGAGAGACCTCCTCCCGAGCTGTCTTCCACAGGAATTTCCTTACCACCTGCTCCAAGGTGTCTTATGAGGTACAGTTCTTCACTCAGCCACAGGGAAAGTATCACTGTGTCTCAGAAACCATGGGGCACCAACTGGATATTATGCACTGAAACCTCTCATTCATCCAAATGTGGACCTTGGCCAAGCCATCTATCATGGAAACTTGTAAGTCAAGGTCATGAACAAGTTTCTTGTAACTAATGTAAATAACCTGAGGAGGCAGGACTGTCATTCCTGATATCCCATCCCGTTTTAGGATTGCTGGTCTTCGTCCACTGGGCTCCCCCTTTCTGCATAGTCACTACCTGTCCAGATCCGACCTGTCCTTCAAAGTCCTAGAGAGATACCTATACCTTAGAAGAGCAATGGGCGATTCCTGAATAAAAATCATGTCTTCATGTCGTGGATCACATGGGAAGAAGACTCTAACGTGACAGCACCTTCCCCTTTCTCTCCCTTACTGGCATCAGTTCTGAAAGGCTTGGACTCTGTCCTTGGGGAGGCTGTCACTGTGGGCCATCTTGCTTATTAGATCCGCACCAGAATGTGAGTTTGTGAGTGGCAGGGTCTCGGTCTCCTTGATGTTTCCCCTGCTCCTGTCTTACCTCTTATGGCACGTGTCACCTGTTAGAGTAGTGTTGTCTTCATGCACTCCTGTCCTTAGGAATCCCAGAACCTAGCAAACCTAGGACTTTCCTCTAACCCGAAGTCATATTTTGACCATGTTCAGCAGGAAGCAGTTACAGAAGTACAACTCTCATCCCCAGCCCCTCAAGAATGAGAAGTGAAAAATCTCAGGAGGAATTGTTAGATAGCACAAGGGTCTGAAGGTCTGGGCAGTTCTTACTAAATCGTGTTCTTGCTACATGGTAAAATGTAGCACCCTGTTTTTGCAGACACAGCTGTAAACAGGATGAGCCTGACAGGAACCCAACCAGAAAAGTGTAGCCAGTTGCAAAGAGGAAATCAATGTGTGATTAACCACATATTGTGTATAAGCAATGGCTAAGCCTTCTTTTCAGAAGGCAGACCTTTGAATGTGAATCCTGTACCCTTTATTTGCTGCAAGTAAATAAAACTACCTAATGACAACCACCCCAAGTGGAAAAGCCCCTGAGTTTGGTAACACTTGCATTCATAGGGAGACTGGGGACAGTGGGGAGTGGGTAGGGGAAGGTACTTTCCTGAGGCAACACAGCAGACAGTGGAATCAGGGGGTGGGAGTTCTCAGGATCCACACAGTCCCTGAGCCAAGGGCTACCTTCAGAGTGCCCTCATTCTCACATCCAGTCAGAAATGTATACGCAGGACCCTTCTCCTTGGGGCCCTTCTCCTTGGGGTACCGAGGTCAGGCCAGAAGTCCAGCTGCATGTGTCCTGCATCTCCACCACAACATTTAGGTGCAGGTTCAGTGGGACCGCAAAGGTTCATAGAGTGAGCCACTTTCTATAAAACCCCAGTCAGCCAGCCCTCATCATTCCCTAATGATGTTTCCCCAAGTCTCCCTAACACCTACAATTTTTTTGCGATGTTACCCCAGCTGGTCACCCAGCACACTGTCCCAGGAAGGACTCTGAGTGCAACAGATGGGAGAGTGACAGGGCTGCCATGCTCTAAGAGCAACACAGGTGCCCTTCCAATGCCAGCAAGGCGATGTCTGCATCCCCCAAGGCAGACAGGCTCTGGTTGAACTTGGGGTGGTGGGTTATTTCCACTGCCTTATGTAACTGGTCATGGGTCATAGAGTCTCAGCTTCCCAGTTTGGACCCTGAAGCCACACACTCCAAGTTCTCCCTGGGGAAAGGGGACCAAAAGCTTCTCAGAGGAGTTTGGGGATGCACAGAGCTGGGAAGGGGCCCACCTCCTGCACACAACATACCTCCCCCGCCTCTGCCTCCACCCACCTGAACCCAGTGAGGGGATGGGACCTACTCCCAGTTCAACACAACGGGCAGCAGTCAGCATCCACTCTGGGTGGATGAGGGAGCCCCCACATCTGTGCTCCCACAGGCTGCACTTCATGCTGCAGAACCTCGGGTCGACCTGCCACTGACACTGCCCGGCTGAGACATCGCACATTCCCATGGTGCCCACCGACTCATGCCCTGGGCCAGGGTCTGAAGAAGCAAGTCGAGCACCCATCAGGGACCCAGACCATAACCTTCTCAGAGATCAGGGGCAGGTGAAGCTTTTCATAAGGGGACAGTCTCCACACCTTCAGGGCTTGTCCTGGAAGCACCAAGGGCACAGGATACAGTCAGGACTCATCCAGAGTCATGGGCATGAAGCCCTCGAGGCAGGGGATGGTTAGGAACAGCAGCCACAGTATCTGCAGGGGGAGAGGAGAGAACCAGAGTGAAGGGACCAGGGCTGGGATCCCAGGGTCTGGGAATGGAGAGGGCATGGGTCTGGGCAGAGATGGAGTCCTCACCATGCTGGGTCTCTGCCCTCTGCTCGTGGGACTCTGAGTCCCTTTCTCTCTCCTATAGAGAAAGGGGGCCAGGGGGCAGCCCATCTCTGGGGGACCTCAGGGCACAAATAGGGCTTCTCAGATAAATGAGGCTAGTGAGGACTGACAGGAGACACTGTGAGCACTTGGAGTCCATGAAGCAGGACAGGTCCAGGGCACGGAGCACAGTGAGAGAACTGCGGGCTGCTGCTCTGTGACGCAGGGCCTGGTTGCTAAATGAGGGACCGAGAGAAGCACTGACTCAGTGGAAAGAACAGAGTCACGGAAGTGGGTGACGAAGGAGGCATTGTAGGGTTGGCCTCTCTGCACAAACCAGTCTCCCACCTCCCCAGCTCCCTTTCTTTGTCTGGGACACCCCCTGTCCTTGGGGATGAAGGATTTGCTTCTTGGGCCTGGAGCCTGCTTGTCCCCATGAACCTGACACTTTCATTTCTCCAAAGTAGCTCAAAGTGGCCCTCAAACGGCAGGCCGAGGCTGGAGGAGGAGAAGGAGGTCCAGGAAAGGGGCAACACCTACCCGCTACGTTTTGGGCAGCGGGTAGCATGGGCCCCACATGCTCTCTCTGGGCCCTGCCCTGCTCTGAGGGCCGGGGTGGGGCATCAGTAATGACTTAGTTGGAACCTCTCAATAACTCTAGAAGTGAGGACTCCATGTTCCATCCAATTTGTTTTGCAAACTTGAGGCCCCACGGTATTTTGGTGGTGGTATTTGTGCTTGCCATGGGGACCACACAGACATCAGAGGTCCTTCTCCTGCCCAGCCACACCCCAGACAAGGCACCCTTGCTCCGGCTAATGCTGACTCACAGCTGCAGCAGGAGCCTCATTCTTGCCCAGCACTGGGGAGATGCTTGGAGGCTGATTCAGCCCGGGGGAAAGGGAAAAAAAGCCCAGTGCCCCACCTCAGGAGGACCCAGGCAGCCCATTCATTTTCTCCCAAGCTGGTTCTTCAAACAGCATGCAGGACCCAGGACTCCAGACAGGAGGCTCCCAAAACCCTAAGGCCCAGTGCTCCCAGGGACCCAGTGGGACCTGTCACAGCTCAGCTGGACACAGAACCTAGAAATGCAAATGGGGTCTTTCCTCATAATGAACGTACCTTTGGTGAGGAGGTGGGAAGACCAGATATTTCCAGTTTGAGCCCCAGGGGACACATTTGATAAACCAGTGTGAAAGTGAAAAAAGTGCAGTCTTCAAGGAGGCCGTGGGTCACTGGCACTCCCTTTGCCAGGAGGAGCAGAGAGATGCAGTAAGCATTCCTGCAGGAGTGGGTCAGTATGAAGCATAGAGTTGCAGCCATGGTTGTCTGGCAATCGGCCTTCCAGACAGAGAAACAAAGCCAGGAAGCCTGGCAGCCTCCCTTCGCTCCCCGCAGAGCTCACCGTCCCTCATTCTCCCAGACCTAACAGAAGCTGTAGCAGTGTCAGGTTGCAGAGCACATTATCTGCAAATCTAAAACTGATTCTACAGAAACATTTTTTTCCCCTGAGTGACAGGTGCACTCTTCCGCTAATCCCAAGGCAGGGTGGAGATGCAGAAGGGAAGCCACTGGAATCTGCCAGTCACCATTCATGGAAGAGAAAAGCCACAAAGGCAGCAGCCAACTTCCCCCGCCTCATCCCACCCCACCCATTGCAGCGGCACTGCCAGCAGCACAGGGCTGCAAGGGACAGCGCTGAGATTTCATGGATTTGGAACCCATCACCCACCACATTCCCCCAGAGGGTTGGTCCCCGGAGATCAAGGTGACCTTGACGCAGAGGAGATGCCCACCCTCCCAGGGAACACAGAACATTTTCCACCACCCTGCAGAGATCTGAAAAGTCAGAGCAGTACCAGTGAATAAAAAACTTGTGCTTCAGTGCCACCTACTGGAAAACAATAGAAAGCCTCATTCTTATCAACCTGATAGAGGTGTGTCACTCACACATAGATGCCTAGGCAGAGAAGGAATCCCTCAAATACCACGAATAACCAAGGTACTGAGGCAGCTCAGAAAGAGAATGACAAATTCCCAGAAAATAAACTTAGATATGGAAATATATGATTTAAATGATAAAAAAATTCAAGATTGCAGTACTGGGAAAAAAAACCCTCAAGTTACAAGAAAACACAGGTAGGCAGTTTAATGAATTCAGAAATAAAATCAATGAACAAAAGGAGTATTTTACTGAAGGGACAGAAACGTTAAAAAAGAAGCCAATAGAAATTCTGGAAATGAAGAACTCAATAAAAAAAGATGAAGAATGAGCTAGAAAGCTCAGAATATAAGCTGATAATATGGAGAAAAGAATTAGTGATATCAAAAATAGAAATCTAGAAGCTATGCAGAGAGAAGAAAAAAGGAACTTAAGGGGGGGGGAAAACCAAAAACTCAAAAGTTGAAGAAAATCCCAGGTGGTGACAGAGTAGATGGAAGCTACACTCACCACCTCCCAGGACCAAACTGGAATTACAACTAAATTATAGAAAGTCATCTGAATAACCAACTGAAGACTAGCTGAAGAGACTGGTGGAAAGAGCAGAGACGTGAAAAGGGCCGGTCCCACGCCCATGGAAGGCAACTGAGGTTCCACAGGAATATCTCAGCTGCAGAGGTTTCTTTGAGAAGAGTGGGGCCTGAATGCCAAGTCACACTCCCAAGCCTAGAGCACCAGAGCCGGGAAGTGGCACCCACAGAACATCTGACTGAAAGCAGCAGGGTTTGTGTCCATCGGGGGGAGACATGAGTCCACTAGAGACATAGGCACCTTCTTAAGGGGCCAACCCACCCAATGTCATTTGCAGCCCCTCACCCAGGCTTCCTGTGGACAGAAGGTGGGGAGGACTAGAGCTACCTGAGGAAAACTGGGGTTTGTGCTTCTGAGGAGAGAGCTGAAGGGACAACCGCTGGGATCCCTGTGCTGAGTCATTCTCCTGTACTGCTGACACCATCTCTCCTAGGAAGAGCACTCCCCTTCATGCGGCATCAGCCTCAGAGAAAGCAACAGTCCCACTCTCTGCACTCCCTCACACCCTACCCTGTGGAGCTTATACTCTGCTGAGGAGTCAGCTGCCTGGGAAAGGGTGTACAGGTCTGAGCAGGGGGTGTCAGTGACTGAGCTGAGTGGCTTTAGGGTGGGGCCATTCCCTCCACTTTCCAGTGAACCTAAAGGGCACCTTCCCCTCACAAGAGATCTGCTAGAACCTCCAGGCCTCTGGCAGAGCCACTCTCTGGGCTCTGGAGGTCCCGGCTGCCCAGTTCCTAGTGGCTGTGTCCTGCTGAGGTTGAAGCAATATCTGAGGCAGACTTAGTAATGTGGCTCTGGGGTGGGAGTCACCCCACCTTCCCCAAAGCTGGCCAGCATCTTCCCTTCACAGGGCAACCACTCACCTCTACCTAGTAACTCATGTGAACCTACCTCATGCAATTCGAGTACAACTATAGGCTCTTTCAGTGACTTACCTTAACAGGCAGATAGCTGTTGGAGGCAGGCAGAGGCAAATTGCAGGGTGCTTTGGGATTTTTTCGATCTACCCCCAGGCTTGGTGTTGGTAAAAGCTGGTCTTGGTGTACAGCTTGGTCCCTCCTGTGCAAACCCAGGCCCAGCAGAGGCAGCCACAAATTGTGGATCACTTGTACTTCCAAACAGGTAACACAGGATCAGTCACAGACTGTCTGACATTGATCTGAAACAGAGTCTCCCCCAAGAACCCAAGGACCAACCACACTTGGTAGCCAGCATCAGACAACATCAGAGCAGGATCCAATAAGCTTCACAAGCAGCATATGAAAAGGGAGATCTCAGCAGGCACCAAACCCCGCTGAGGTGAATTCTGCTTTTTGTGGTCAGCACCTGTATGGCAGCTTGTACACCATGGTCAAGGTTGAGCCTCATAGTCAGCCAGCCTGAGGGTTGATCCCAGGCACAAATGGGCCAATAGCAATCAAGACTCAACTACAATAGGAGGACCCACATAACACACACAAGGGACATTTCTGGAACACCCAGCTCAGGTGATTAAGGAGACAGCACCATTGGACTCCACAGGACACGTACTACATAAGGCCACCCACAAAGACTGGGAGTCATAGAGGATCTATCTAATATACAGAGGCAAATACAAAGAGGCGGTCAAGATGGGAAGACAAAGAAGTCTGCCCAAATGAAATAACAGAAGAAATCTCCAGAAAGAGCTAGATAAATTGGAGACAAACAATTCATCAGATTCACAGTAATGATTATAAGGATGCTCAACAATGTGGAAAACGACATAGATATCATTGAAAAGGACCAGGCAGAAATAAAGTATACAATATCTGAAATGAAGAATGCACTGGAAGGAATAAACAATAGGCTGGATATAACAAAGGATAGAAGCAGCAATTTAAAAGACAAGTTAAAAAAAACATCCAATCACAGAGGCAAGAAGAAAAAATAATTTAAAAAGTGAGGATCATTTAAGGGACCCTTGTGACAATGTGAAGTGTAACAATATCTGCATCATAGGGGTAACAGAAGGAGAGGAAAGGGTCGAGAATCTATTTTTAAAATAATGACTCAGAATTTCCCTAACCTGGTGAAGGGAAAGAAACACAAGTCCAGGAAGCTCAGAGCATCCTAAACAAGATGAGCCCAAAGAGGCCCACACCAAGACACATCATGATTAAAGTGACAAAGGTTAAAAGACAAAGAGAGAATCTTAAAAGTTGTAAGAGAAAGACAGTTAGACAAGGGAGCTCCCATAAGACTGTCAGCTGATTTCTCAATGGAAACATTTCAGGCCAGAAGGGATTGGAATGGTATATTCAAAGTGATGAAAAGCAAGGAGCTACAACAAAGAGTACTTTGCCCAAAAAGGCTTTCCTTTAAAACTGAAGGAAAAATAGAGAGCTTCCCAGACAAGAAATAGCTAAAGGAGTTTGTTACCACCAAACCAGCATTATAGAAATGTTAAAGAGCCTGTTTGAATAAGAGAAAGAGGAAGAAGAAGGAAAAGGAAGAGGGGGAGTGGTGGGGGAGAAGGAGAAGAAAAACAGAGGAACATAGTTAAAAGAATAAAATGGGAATAAATATATACCTATCAATAGTGATTATAAATGAAAAAGATTTGCCCTTGCCTGTGTGGCTCAGTTGATTGGAATATCATGCTGTACACCAAAAGGTTGGGGGTTTGATTCCTGGTCACAGCACATACCTAGGTTGTAGGTTCATCACTGGTAGGGGCATATATGGAATGCAACCAATCAATGTTCCTCTCTCACATCAGTGTTTCTCTCTCTCTCTCTCTCTCTCTCTCTCTCTCTCTCTCTCTCTCTCTCTCTTCCTCTCTAAAATCAATAAAAATATATATTTAAAATTTTTTTAAAGTTCTTGCTGATGTGGTTCAGTTGGTTGGAGCATCGTTCTACACATCAAAAGGTTGGAAGCTCAATTCCCAGTCAGGGCACATACCTAGGCTGCAAATTCAGTCCCCAGTTGGGGCATGTATGGGAAGCAACCAATCAATGTTTCTCTCTCACATTGATGGTTTTTACTCTCTCCCTTCTTCTCTCTCTAAAATCAATAAACATACATCAAAAAATGTTTTTAAAAATAAGTATAAATTGCTTAGGTGCTCCAGTCAAAAGACATAGAGCAACTGAATGAATCAGAAAACAGGATCCATGTATATGCTGTCTAGAAGACACCCATCTCAGAACAAAAGATACATACAGACGAAAAGTAAATGGATAGAGGAAGGTATTGCATGCAAGTGGAAAGGAAAAACAATGCTGGGATAGCAATATCCTATATCTGACAAAATAGACTTTAAAACAAAGGTTATAGTAAGAAAAAAAGAACACTCATAATGATAAAAAGAAGCAATCTAACAAAAGGATGTAACCCTTGAAAACTTACAGGCACCCAAAATAGGAGCACCTATAGACTTAAAGCAAATCTTGAGAGACATGAGGGGAGAGATTAGCAGTAATACAGTAATAGCAGGGGATTTTAATACCTCATTGACATCAATGGATAAATCTCTCAGAGAGAAAATCAACAAGAATGGTGGACTTAAATTTCACACTAGATGAGTTTTTTAAATATATTTATTGATTATGCTATTACAGTTGTCCCAATTTCCCCCCTTTGACCTACTCTGCCCGGTACCCCTGTTCCCTCCAGCAATCCGCTCTTAGTTCACGTCCATGGGTCATTTATATAAGTCCTTTGGCTTCTTCATTTCCTATACTATTCTTGACATCCCTTTGTCTATTTTATACCTAGCAATTACATTTCTTATTCCCTGTACCTTTCCCCCCATTCTCCACCCTCCCCCCATCTGATAACCCTCCAAATGATCTCCATATCAATGATTCTATTCCTATTCTGGTTGTTTGCTTAGTTTGTTATTTTTAGATTCACTTCTGGATAGTTGTGAATTTGTTGCCCTTTTAATGTTCATAGTTTTGATCTTCTTTTTCTTAAATAAGTCCCTTTAACATTTCATATAGTAAGGGCTTGGTGACGATGAATTCCTTGAACTTGACTTTATCTGGGAAGTACTCTATCTGCCCTTTAATCCTAAATTATGGTTTTGCTGGATAGAGTAATCTAAGTTGTAGGTCCTTACTTTTCATCACCTGGAATACTTGCCAATCCCTTCTAGCCTGCAAAGTTTCTTTTGAGAAATCAACTGATAGTCTTATGAGAACTCCTTTGTAGGTAACTCTCTGCTTTTCTCTTTCTGCTTTTAAGTTTCTCTATTTATTTTTAAACTTGGGCATCCTAATTATAATATGCCTTGGTGTGATCCTGTTTGTGTCCATCTTGTTTGGGACTCTCTGTGCTTCCTAGACTTTTATGTCTATTTCCTTTACCAAATTAGGGAAGTTTACTTCCATTCTTTTTTCTTTTAACGTTCTTTTTTTTAAGACTTTACTTAGTTATTTTTAGAGAGGGGAAGTGAAGTAGAAAGAGAGGGAGAGAAATGTCAATGTGTGGTTGCCTCTCATGCACCCCCCATGAGGGACCTGGCTCACAACTCAGGCATGTCCCCTGACTGGGAACTGAACTGGGGGCCCTTTGCTTCACAGGCCCATGCTCAATCCACTGAACTACACTAGCCAAGGCCTTTCATTATTTTTCCAAATAAGTTTTCAATTTCTTGCTCTTTCTCTTCCTTCTGGCACCCCTATGATTAGAATGTTGGTACATTTGAGGTTGTCCCAGAGGCTCCTTATCCTGCCCTCGTTTACTTGGATTCTTTTTCTTCTTGCTGCTCTGATTGAACTTTTTTTCTTCCTTATGTTTCAAATCATTGATTTAATTCTTGGCTTTATCCACTCCACTGTTGATTCCCTGTAAATTTTTATTTACTTCAGTTAGTGTGAATTTCATTTCTGCCTGGGTCTTTTTTATTTTGTTGAAGTACCCAATGAGTTCCTTGAACACCCTAATAACTAGTGTTTCAAACTCTGTATCTGATAGACTGTTTATCTCCATTACATTTAGCTCTTTTTCTGGGATTGTGTTCTGTTCTTTCATTTGGGTCATATTTCTTCATCTCCTCAATTTGGCAGCCTCCCTATGTTTGTTTCTGTGTATTATGTAGGTGGAACCTTAGGTAATCAGCAGGGCAGGGCAACCAGCTTCACCACTTTGTGGCTTTGTGTCAGGGAAGGGCTTAGGGAGGGTAAAATGCCACTGTCTGACTTCTGGAGGTTTGCTTGGCATGCACCCTGTTTCCAGTCACTTCACTCACTTTCCATATGCAACTGGTGCCATTCCAGCTGTTGCCCTGGTGGTGAATACCAGAGTGGGTGGATTTGCGTATGTTCTAAGTCCATGCAGGCCGTTTAAACAAATTATCCTGAAAATCTGGCAGTTTCTGGCACCAACCCCCTCTGGTTTTTACAGCCAGAAGTTATGGGGATTTATATTCCTGTCACTGGAACCCTGGGCCATGTGGTCTGACCTGTGGCCAGGATCACTTGCTCCCAAGGTATCTCTCTGATTTTTATCCACCACACATGATAAAGTGAGTGTGGGACCACCCATTATGCTGTCACTGCTGCCTCCACCTCTCCACGCCACACCATGTCTCCTTGCCTCTCTGCCCATCTCCACAGCTCTGCCCCTCCTACCAATCTGGATAAATGTGGCTTCTTTAAATTCTTGATTGTTAGACTTCCATACAGTTTGATTTTCTGATAGTTCGGGCTGTTATTTGTTTTGAGATATACTTGTAATTCTCTGCGGTTGCACAAGGAGGTAAAGCATGTCTACCCATGCCTCCATCTTGACCGGAAGTTCTAGATTAGATGAATTTTAAGAATAGTTTCAGAGCATTTTACCCCAAAGCAGCAGAATATACATTGTTTTCAAGTGCACGTGGACATTTCCTAGAATAGGAATGCAAATGGGGGGATGCAAAACAAGTCTCAACAAATTTAAGAAGAGTGAAATCATATCAAGTTTCTGACCATAATGGTATGAAACTAGAAATCAATCACAAGAAAAAAATTGAAAAACACACAAAGACATGGAGGCTGAATAACATGTTACTGAACAACAAATGAGTTACAATGAGATCAAGAGAAAAAAATAAAATATACCTTGAAAAACTGAAAATGAAAACATAACAACCCAAAATCTGTGAGACACAGTGAAAGCAGTCCTAAAAGGGAAACTCATAGTATTACAGGCCTATTCCAAGAAACAAAAAAAATCCCAAGTAAATAACCTAACTTTACACTTAAAGGAATTTGAAAAAGAGCAACAAATGAAGCCCAAAGTGAGTAGCAGAAAGGAAATAATAAAGATTAGGACAGAAATAAGTGAAATAGAGTCTTTAAAAAATACAAAAGATCAGTGAAACCAAGAGCCAGTTCTTTGAAAAGATAAACAAGATTAACAAACCTTTAACTTGACTCATCAAGAAAAAAAAAAGAGGACTCAAATAAATAAAATCAGAAATGAAAGAGGAGAAGTAACAACCGACACCAAACAAGTACAAAAGATTGTAAGAAACATAACAAAATGGACAATCTGGAAGTATTGGATAAATTCCTGGAAACATACACTGTATCCAAAACGGAACAGAGAGGAGTCAGAGAGCTCGAATAGGCAGATCACAACCAGTGAAACTGAGGAAGTAATCAGAAAACTCCCACCAGACAGAAGTCCAGGAAAGGATGTCTTCACAGGTGAATTTTACAAAACATTCAAAAAAGAACTAACACCTATCTTTCTCAAACTATTTCAAAAAGTCAAAGGAGGAAAGACTTACTCATTTTATGAGACCAGTATTATCCTAATGCCCAAACCAGATAAAAACATTACAAAGTAAGAAAAGTATAAGCCAATATCCCTGATGAACATAGATTCTGAATCCTCAACAAAATATTAGCATATTGGATCCAGCGATGCATTAAAAAGATCATACACAAGTGGGATTTATTCTTGGGTTGCAACATTGGTACAATATCTGCAAATCAATAAATGTGATAGACCACATAAACAGAATGAAAGATAAAAATCATATGATCATATCAATAGATACAAAAAAGTACTTGATAAAATCCAACACCCATTTATAATTAAAAAAAAAAACTCTCAGTAAAGTGGTAAGAGAGGGAACATACCTCAGCATAATAAAGGCCATATATTACAAACCCACAACCAATGTCATATTCAATGGGCAAAATATACAAGCTTTTCCCTTAAGATCAGGACCAAGACAGGAATATCCCTTTCACCAGTCTTTCTTTTTTTAATTCTATTGCTGTCCCAAACCTTTCCCCAGTCTTATTCAATATAGTACTAGAAATTCTAGCCACAGCAATCAGACAAGGAGAAAGAAAAAGGCATCCAAATTAGGATGGAAGAAGTAAAACTGTCATTATTTGCAGATGACATAACATTGTATGTAGAGAACTCTAAAGGTTTCACCAAAAAACTACTAGAAATGATAAATAAATGCAGTAAAATAGCCAGATACAAAATAAATATCCAGACACCAGTGACATTTAATACACCAATAATGAACTATCAGAAAGGGAAACTAAAAAACAATTCCATACACAATCGCTTTAAAAAATAAAATACACAGGAATAAATTTGATCAAGAATTTAAAAGACTTGCCCTGGCTGATGTGGCTCAGTGGATTGAGAGCTGGCCTGAAAACCAAAGGGCACAGGTGCAATTCCCAGACAGCACACTTTCCTGAGTTGCAGGCCAATTCCCCAGTTGGGGGCGCACAAGAGACAAACACCCATTGTGTTTCTCTCCCTCTCTTTCTCCTTCTCTTCCCCAGTCTCTAAAAATAAATAAATAAATAAATAAATAAATAAATAAATAAATAAATAAATAAATAAATAAAATATTTTTAGAAAAGATCTATACTCAGAAAACTTAAGACACTGAAGAAAGAAATTCAAGAATATACAGATTAGAGGAAGCATATATGTGTTCATGGATAGGAAGAATTAATATCATTAAAATGCCCATACTACCCAAAGCTATCTATAGGTTCAACACAATTCCTATCAAGATGCCAACAGCATATTTCATCAACTAGAACAAATATTCCAAAAATTTATGTGGAACCACAATAGGCTTTGAATAGACACAACAATCTTGAGAAAGAAGAACAAAGTTGGAAGACTCACCCTTCTGATGTCAAACTATCCTACAAGATCATAGTAATCAAAACAGCATGGTACTGGCATAAAAACAGATGTATAGATCCACGGAACACAATAGAGAACCCAGAAATAAAGTCACGTCTTTATAGTCTATTAATATTAGACAAAGGAGGCAAAAACATACAATAAGGCAAAATTGAACAGATTAGTGCAAAAAAAAATGAAACTAGGCAACCTTCTTATCTGTACACAAGAGTAAACTCAAAATGGATTAAAGACTTAAATGTTAAACTCAAAACCATAAAAATCTTAGAAGGAAACATAGGCAGTAAGATCTTGGACATTTCGCATCAATATTTTTTCTGATACATCATCTCAGGCAAGGGAAACAAAAAAAAAATAAACAAAGAGGGTACATAAAACTGAAAAAGTTTTGCACAGCAAAGGAAACCGTTAACAAAATGAAGAGACAACCCACTGAATGGAAGAACATATTCACCAGTGATACATCTGATAAGAGGTTAATATCCAACAATTATAAAGAACTTATATGACCAAAAAAAGTCCAATTTAAAAATTGAGCAAAGGACCCAAATAGACACTTCTCTGAAGAGGACATATAGATGGCTAATAAACATGCAAAGATGTTCAACGTCAGTAATCGTCAGAGAACTACAAATTAAAACTATGATGAGATATCACTTCATACCTGTCAGAATGCCTATCATCAATAAATTAACTAAGATGTGGAGAAAAGGGAATCCTCGTGCACTGTTGGTGAGAATGCAGATTAGTGCAACCACTGTGGAAAGCAATTTGGAGTAACCTCAAAAAATTAAAAATGAAACTGCCTTATAACCCAGTGATTCCACTTCTGGGAATATATCCAAATAAACCTGAAATACTAATTCAAAACAATATATGCACCCCTAAGTTCATTGCAGCATTATTTACAATAGCTAATATTTGGAAGCGGCCCAAGTGTCCACCAAGTGAATGAGTAGATTAAAAAAAGCTGTAGTACATTTACACAATGGAGTATTACTCAGCCATAAAAAGAAGGAAATTTTACCTTTTGCAATGCCATGGATAGACACAGAGAGCATTATACTAAGTGAAATAAGCCAGCTAGAGAAAGACAAGCACCATATAATTTCAATCATATGTGGAATCTAATGAGCAAAATAAACGGACAAAACAGAAACAGACTCATAGTTATCAACAGACTAAAAGCTATCAGAGGCGAGGGAGGTTGTGGGGATAGATAAAAATGGTGAAGTGATTAAGCAAAAACAAACAAACAAAACTCATAGTCACAGACAGCAGTATGGTGATTACCAGAGGGAAAGGTGGGTAAGGGGAGGTAGAAGAGGGTAAACTGGGGACAAATGGTGATATACAGAGACTTGATTGGGTGGTGAACACACAATACAATATACAAATGATGCATTATAAAATTGTGCATGTGAAACCTATATAATTTTACTATGTCACCCCAATAAATTCAGTAAAAAAGGAAAAAATTACTGAGACCTCCAGCCAAGATGAAGGCATAGGTACATACACTTTGCCTCCTCACACAACCAAAAGAAGGACAACAACAAATTTAAAAACAAAAAATCACCAGAACTGACAGAAAATCAAACTGTGCAGAAGTCTGACAACCAAGGAGTTAAAGAAGAAACATTCATCCAGACTGGTAGGAGCGGCAGAGAGGGGCAGCCAGGGAGAAGAGAATGCTCACGGAAAGGTGGCAGGTGGAGGACAAGGCGGGAGAGGTGGTGGCTGGCAGACCGGGTGGTCCCACATTCCCATACAGATAAACCAGAAGGAATAATGGAGGAGTGAGGCAGACCTCGCATCCCAGGGTTTCAGCGCTGGTAAATAAACCCTCAAAACTTCTGACTGCGGGGAGGAAGATGGCGTCAGGATAGGAGGGAGCAGATTCCACTTCCCCCTACACACGGGAGAAAATCCTAGCCGATCTGCGGAGTAAAAGAGCAAACAACCAACAGTCCCTCAACATATATGAAAATAAGAGACCAAAAATAGTAGCGGAACTGAAAAACCAGATGGTAAGGAGAGTGCTTCAAGACAGTAAGGTCCCAGGGACCAGCACGGGGTCCAGGGTTCTGCAGCCCCAGGCCTGCACCTGCTGCCGGGTTTGCCACAGAGTCCTTGGGCGAGAGCTGGGGCAACTGCTCCCTCCCCAGCCAGACAAGGTCGGAGCGGCACCGGGAGAAACCCAGTTGCTAGCAAACACACAGGGGCTGTGAGCACCCTCGGAGTCTGTGACACCGGCACAGTTGAGAGTCCCACGACGGGCCCTGACCCACATAGTCAGCAGTCTGGCTGGAGAATTGGACTGTGGGAGAGGCCAAGCCATTGTATGGAGTGGCAGGCTTGAGTAGGAGGAATTTCTCAAAAATAAAAAGTGAAAAGACAGACACTGTTTGGGGCATTCTCCTCCAGCAATCGCTCCGGCCTCCCTGCCACCCAGCTGGGCAGCGATCCAAAGTTGTGTGGAAGGTTGTGCTTGTGCGGGAGACCCTGTGCACCCCCATAGCACTGGGAAGGTGAGGCAGCCTGGCCAAGAGTGTGTGCGGGAGCACACCTCCGCACCCCAGCCCACAGCAGTAACCCTGGGGAAAGGCCTGGATCCCACACCCAGGGGAGAGGTGCCAGGATAGCTCCCGGGACAGTGCGAGTGGCTGACTGAGTGCAGATCCAGGAGGAAGAAAAGCCATACCAATCACCCCTCAGCCTGCTGCCACCAGCAGGACCAGAAAAAACAGTTCGGCTGCTTTGAAACCAAGAGACTTTTTAATTTTATTCTATTTTTATGTTTTAATAGTTTTTAATTTTTATTATTTTTTCTCTTTTAATTCCTTTTTCCTCTCTTTCCTTCTTTCTTGTTTTATTCCTTCTTCCTTTCTTTCCTCCAATTTTATCTCTTCTTCCTTCCTTCATCTGCCTTTTTTTTAAAAATACCTACAAGTGAGACAATAAAAAAAAACAAACCCTGGAACTGTGAAAAGACCAGAGTTGAACCCAAAAAAGAAGCATCACAACAGCTGCAACAGTGAGACAAATTTTACTTTGCTGTTACAGAGAGCCTGCAAGTTATTGCATATTTGTATTCTTATTATTTTTTCCATTACTCTTACATCTTTTATTTTAATAGTATTTTTGTATTCCTCTTCTTTCTGTTTAATCTGCTTTGCTAGGCTGGATATATTGTATCATTCAACAGGTTTCCCCTGTTCTTTCTTTCATAGTGTATTGCTAATTTACTGTCCTTCACTTCACTTGTGTTCCATTAGCACATTGCTCAAGGTCCTATACTTCCTATTCTTCTCATCCAGATCACATAGATTGTGTCATATGATTGTTGTTCCATTATTACTGTAAATAATGGCTGCTCCATACAATTGTAAATACTTCACAACACCCCTCCTGGCTCTTAGCCCACTTCACAGTTTCCTGAACTCTATTACTGTAGTGGTTAACTCTGTTCTCTCACACACTACACCTATTTACTATCTTGTACCTTACCTCAGAATCTGACCTCCCACAACCTCACTGCTTTCTAGATCCAACTCACAATTCTCCCCTCCACAACAAGAGTCTTATCTTCTTTCCATCCTTTCTAAAAATCAATTAGTTGGGTGGAAGATCACGGTTAACACTATACATAGCCAAAGGATCTCCTTCCTCTTCTCAACTGGCTGCTACTGTAAATATCATAGAATACTCTCTTGCTGTCTTAAGCCATTTTGCCTTCCCCCTCCAACTGATCACAGAAAAGAGTAGATGGAAGCGGTGAACACCAGAATACCCACTGGAAGAGGAAACCCAACAACGAAGGAACCACTAACAGATAACAACAGAAGAAGGTGAAAGAGAGAGTGGAAACCACACAAACCTCAATCCAGGACCTATCTGGAAATACAACTAAACAGTAGAGACACCACCCAGTACAAACAACTGAACAGCAAGAGAGAATCCTCAAAACCTAGTACACATGGATGAACCAGCTTCAACACAACCTGTCCTCACCAGCACAACAAAATACAAGAGGTGGTGGACAGAATGACCCTCATTTAACCAGCTGGTGGGAAGGACCCACCAAAGAAAGACCCAACGACAATCAAATCCCAAAGACAAACAGAGCCAGCTTAAATGACAGCCTAAGACCAGTGAGCTTGGGAGATCAAGGAGACTGCACCACTGAACCTCACAGGTATTCTACCACAGAAGTTCACACCATAAACCCAGGGAGTCAGGACAGATCAATTTAAGAAGCCAGGCTAACAAAAAGAGTCTCACAAACAATGGGAAGACAAAGAAACAATCCCCAAATGAAAGGAAAGGAAGAAGCCTCAGAAAGAATGCTAAATTAAATAGAAGCAAGTCAACTATCAGATATTGAGTTCACAGCAATGATTATCAGGAAGCTCAATGACCTCACAATGAGCTACCAGAAAGTACAGGAAAGCTACAATGAACTCACTGCAAACTATATCGACATGAAAAAGAAAATAGAAACTATCAACAAGGGCCAAGGGGAAATGAAGAATACAATTTCTGAACTGAAGAACACTGTAGAAGGAATGAAAAGCAGGACCAATGAAGCAGAAGATTGGATCAGTGAGCTAGAGGACAAAGTAGAAAAAAACACCCAGAAAGAGCAACAAAAGGAAAAGAGGCTCAGAAAGAATGAAGAGGGATTGAGAGAAATGCAAGACAATATGAAACATAATAATATCCATATAATAGGGATACCAGGAGAAGAAGAAGAGCAAGGGATAGAAAACCTATTTGAAAAAGTAATCATGGAAAATTCCCCTAATTTGATGAGAGAAAAAGTCACACAAATCCAGGAAACACAGAGAGTCCCAATCAAGAGGAACCCAAAGAGGCCCACTTCAACACATTTCATAATTAAAATGGCAAAATACCAAGACAAAGAGAGAATCTTAAAAGCAGCAAGGGAGAAACAGGAAGTAACATACAAGGGAGCCCCAATAAGGTTAGCAGCTGACTTCTCAATGGAAACGCTCCAAGCCAGAAGAGAATGGCAAGAAATATTCCAAGTAATGAGAACCAGAGGCCTGCAACCAAGGCTGCTTTACCCAGCAAGGCTCTCAATCAAGATAGAAGGCCAAATAAGGAGGTTCCCAGACAAAAGAAGTCTAAAAGAATACACCTCCACTAAACCAGCTCTGCAAGAGATGCTAAAGGGTCTGCTTTAAGGAAAGGAAGGAAGAGAGAGAGAGAGAGAGAGAGAGAGAGAGAGAGAGAGAGAGAGAGGAAAACAGGTACGAAAATGGCATGAATGAGTACCTATCAATAATAACCTTAAATGTAAATGGATTAAATGCTCCAATCAAAAGACATAGAATAGCAGAATGGATAAGAAAGATGGCCCACACATATGCTGCCTACAAGAGACCTACCTCAGGACAAAAGACCTACACAGACTGAAAGTGAAGGGCTGGAAACAAATACTCCAAGCAAACTGACAGGAAAAAAAGCTGGGTTAGCAATACTCATACCAGACAAAATAGACTTCCAGAAAAGGGCCATAAAGAGAGACCCAGAAGGTCACTTCATAATACTCAAGGGAAGAGTCCACCAAGAAGACAGAAACATTATAAATATATATGCACCCAACATAGGAGCACCCAAATACATAAAGAAAATCTTACAGGACTTAAGAAAGATATCAACAGCAACACAATTATAGTAGGGGATTTTAACATCCCACTGTCAAAAATGGACAGATCTTCCAAACAAAATATCAACAAAGATATTGAGGCATTGAACAATGCCCTAGATTAAATGGACTTAACTGATATATAGAGAGTCCTTCATCTCAAAGAAGCTAAATACACATTCTTTTCAAATGTACACGGAACATTTTCAAAGATAGACCACATGATAGGACACAAAACAAGCCTCAACAAATTCAAGAAAATTGAAAGCATACCAAGCATTTTCTCTGACCACAAAGGACTGAAACTAGAAACTGACCCCAATGGAAAAAAATCAAAACACTCAAAATCCTGGAGATTGAATAGCATGCTATTAAACAATGAATGGGTCAAGAATAAAATTAGGGAAGAAATCAAAAAGTTTCTGGAAACAAACGAAAATGAACTCACAACAACCCAAAACTTATGGGACACAGTGAAGACAGTCCTGAGAGGGAAGTTCATAGCGATACAGGCCTACCTAAAAAAGATAGAAACATTTCAAACAAACAACCTAACCCTATGCCTACAAGAACTTGAGAAATGACAACAAAGATAGCCCAGAGCAAGTAGAAGGAAGAAAATAACCAAGATCAGAGCAGAATTAAATGACATAGGGACTAAAAGCACAATTCTAAGGATCAATGAATCCAGGAGCTGGTTCTTTGAAAAGATAAACAAAATCAACAAGCCTTTAAGCAGGCTCATCAAGAAAAAAAGAGAGAAGACCCAAATAAACACAATCAGAAATGAAAGAGGAGAGATCACAACTGACACCACAGAAATACAAAGGATTGTAAGAAATTACTATGAAGAACTGTATGCCAAGAAATTTGAAAACCTAGGTGAAATGGACAAATTTCTAGAAAAATATAATCTTCCAAAACTCAATAAAGAAGCAGCAGAAAGCCTGAACAGACCAATAACAGCAGATGAAATTGAAGCAGTAATAAAAAAACTCCCAACACACAAAAGTCCTGGACCAAATGGTTTCACAGGAGAATTCTACAAAGCATTTAAGGAAGAGCTAACCCCTATCCTTCAAAGACTATTCAAAAAAATCCAGAATGATGGAAGACTCCCAAACTTTTTTTTATGAAGCCAGCATCATCCTAATCCCAAAACCAGATAAAAACACAACAAAGAAAGAAAATTTCAGGCCAATATCGCTGATGAACATAGATGCTAAAATCCTCAACAAAATATTGGCAAACCGCATCCAACAATACATTAAAAAGATCATACACCGTGACCAAGTGGGATTCATCCCAGGGATGCAAGGATGGTTCAATATTCACAAATCAGTAAATTTAATACATCACATAAACAAAAGCAAAGACATAAATCACATGATCATATCAATAGATGCGGAAAAAGCATTTAATAAGGCACAACACCCATTTATGATAAAAACACTCAGCAAAGTGGGAATAAAGGGAGCATTCCTCAACATAATAAAGGCCATATATGAGAGACCTACAGCGAGCATCATACTCAATGGGCAAAAACTAAAATCTTTTCCACTCAGATCAGGAACAAGAAAAGGTTGTCTACTTTCACCACTTTTATTCAACATAGTATTGGAAGTCTGAGCCACAGCAATAAGACAAGAAAAGGAAATAAAAGGCATCCAAATTGGAAAGGAGAAAACAAAACTGTCATTTTTTGCAGATGACATGATAGTGTACGTAGAAAATCCTATAGATTCCACCAAAAAACTGCTTGACCTAATAAACAAATTTGGCAAAACAGTGGGGTACAAAGTCAACATCCAGAAATCAAAGGCATTTTTGTATACCAACAATGAAACAGCAGAAGCAGAAATTAAGAAAAAAATCCCATTCAATATAGCAAAAAGAAAAATAAAATACCTAGGAATAAATCTAACCAAGGAGGTAAAAGGCCTATATGCCTTTTACACAACATGTAGTTGTGTAGTTGTGTAGATGTAGTGAAAACTACACAACACTGAAGAAATCAAGGAAGACATAAACAAATGGAAACATATACCATGTTCATGGATTGAAAGAATTAACATCATCAAAATGTCCATACTACCCAAAGCAATTTACAGATTCAATGCAATACCTATTAAAGTACTGATGGCATATTTCACAGACATAGAACAAATACTTCAAAAATTTATACGGAACCATAAATGACCCGAATAGCTGCTGCAATTTTTAGAAAGAAGAGCAAAGTAGAAGGGATCAGAATACTTGATACTAAACTGTATTACAAGGCCACTGTAATCAAAACAGCCTGGTACTGGCACAAAAATTGGTACATGGACCAATGGAATGGAGCAGAGAGCCCAGAAATAAACCCAAGTCTCTATGGTCAATTAATATTTGACAAAGGGGGCAGCAACATAAAATGGGGTAACAATAGCCTCTTCAACAAATGGTGTTGGGAGAACTGGACAGCTACATGCAAAAAAATGAAACTCAAGCACCAACTTACACCATACACAAAAATAAATTCAGGGTGGATAAAATATTTAAATATAAGCCATGGCACTATTAAAGTCCTAGAGGAGAACATAGGCAGGAAAATCTCAGATATTTCACTCAGCAACGTTTTTAGTGATATGTCCCCCAGAGCAAGGGACATAAAGGAAAGAATAAACAAATGGGACCTCATCAAAATAAAAAGCTTCTGAATAACTAAAGAAAACAGTATTAAAATAAAACCAGAACCAACTGTATGGGAAAAACATATTTGCCAATGATACCTCAGACAAGGGTTTAATCTCCAAAATATATAAAGAACTCACACGACTCCACTCTAAGAAGACAAGCAACCCAATTAAAAAGTGGGCAAAGAACTTGAACAGACACTTCTCCAAGGAGGACATCCAGAGGATCCAAAGACACATGAAACGATGTTCAATATCACTAGCCATCAGAGAGATGCAAATTAAAACCACAATGAGATACCACTCCACACCGGTCAGAATAGCCATCATAAACAAAGCAACAAACAACAAGTGTTGGAGAGGTTGTGGAGAAAAGGGGACCCTAGTGCACTGTTGATGGGACTGTAGACTGGTGCAACCGCTATGGAAAACAGTATGGAATTTTCTCAAAAAACTAAAAATGGATATGCCTTTTGACCCAGCAATTCCACTGCTGGGATTATATCCTAAGAAACCTGAAACACCAATCTAAAAGAACCTATGCACCCCAATGTTCATAGCAGCACAATTTACCATAGCCAAGTGCTGGAAGCAACCTAAGTGCCCATCAGTAAATGAATGGATCAAAAAACTATGGTACATTTACACAATGGAATTCTATGCAGCAGAAAGAAAGAAGGTGTTGGGAGCTGACCAACAGCCAACCCTTGACACAGTCGGGTCAGAGGAGACGCATCTGCACAGCAGAGGCGACTGTGGCCGGATCTCCTGTCTATCTCCTCCTGAATGCCTGTCCCTGCTAGCAATAGGTGGTGGGATTTTTGGATACCTGTGTGTTATAACAAAAAATCTGCACAATGCCTCTGATTCTGCATGAAATGACTTGCTGACCACAGAATAGAGACCCCGAGCAACCCTAGTGCTGCCCACTTCCTCACCTGGGAAGTTAAGGACAAAATTAAACTATGGGCAGACCAACTGCCAGAACGCTGAAGGAAGCTCTTGCTAGGAATGTTTCTTAGGGAGTCACCATTTGAAAGCTCAAGATTTATTAGAGCCACTACCCCATACCCTGGACAGGAGTGTATAGAAGCAAGGAGTTCTAATTGGAAATAATACTCTCAATACATGGAAATGAATACAAAACTTGGCCCCCCCAAGATGTATAAATCAAAAGACCTAGGCAAAAAACCAGTTACCTAACCTAGACAAATCTAACCTTAATGGACAATAGCTAATTTCCATGTAACCTATAAATCACCCCTTGCACCCTTTTAATTTAGACCATTCCCTAGAATCTTAATAGATACCCAGTTACTAATTGGCACCTGAAAGTTTGTGCCTGTATAGCTTTGTTGGCTCTCTGATTAGTGACCCTCTTGGTCAAAATAACTTCTGTTTCATATGGTTGATCTGTGGGACCTCCTGTACTTTTCGGTTATTTCTTTGTTTAACATGATTGATCTGTAAAACCTTCTGTATGTTTCAAAGTTATTTCTATGGTCACCGTTTCTGTTTTAATAATCACACTATGCATTGAATGTTGTATAACCTCCCCTATAAAAATAAAGATTGATTTTTCTCTGAGAGTTAGTTGGACCCAAAAAGCCTGGCCGTCCTCCAGCACCCGACCTGGTATCTCGCTTCCTTTGTCACGGGGCAGCCCCTGAATCCACTGAAGCCCAGGAAGCCGCGTGCAGCACACCACCATTTGACTAGAGCCAGGCAGCCACTGCCTGCACTGCAGCCGCCCTCACTGCCACCTGCTCAGGGACATGGCACACTGTCCTCTCTGCAGGCTGAACTCTCCAGAAGTTGGCACTGACACGGGGTATCTCATGCAGGGTACAAATCGGGGAAGGGAATCTGCAAGGGATGTGGATGGGGCAAAGCAGGGCCAAGGGAGGGGCTGGAGCATAATGCAGGGATCAAAACCCCTTGGCCAACCCATGGGGAGACCCAGTGTCCACGGTCCTCACTACAACAAATGCCAGCCCTCACATCTTCCTGCAGTGACCAAGAGGGACCTGATGGGGTGACACAACCAGAAGGAGCTTCCACCCCTCCCAGACGGGAGTCCTGAAGTCTTGCAGGACCACAGAGGACCTCTGTGCCCAGGCAAGCTGGGAAGGAGAGTTTCCCAGTACAACTGAGGCCGACGGAGCCCCTCCGCTGTCCATGTGGATCATCCCCCTTTGCTCTGCACTCTGGCTCTGACCTGGTAGCACAGCCCAGACCCCCACCCCCGAGGGTCTGAGCCCTGTCTGGTCACATGGACTCTTGGGACAGGGAGCTGCAGCCATCCGTCTGCCACTGCAGTCGAGGACAGGTGCCCAGGGACACAGAAGTGCCCTCGTCATCCCTGCCCGCCACTGTGACACAGCAGCCCTTCCTCCTCCCAGTGGGCAGTGTCACTGTCCCTACCGAGCTGGTGGCACTTCCTCGTGCCCACTGGCCTCCAGACACAAGGAACTCAGCACGTCCAGGCTCCAGCTGTGACTTCCATCTCAGTAATGCTCCTTGGGCCCTGGCCAGCGTGGCTCAGGTGGTCGGCCGCCATCCCATACAGAAAGGTGGCAGGTTCAATTCCCAGTCAGGGCACGTACCCAGCTTAGGGGTTGGTCCCCAGTCTGGGTGCAGGAGCATGTGCTGCCGGTCCAGATGGGAAGGATCCCTGGTCTGGGCAGGTGTGGGAGGCAAGTGATCAGTGCTTCCCTCTGCCATCCCTGTTTCTCCCCTTCCTCTCTTTAAAAACCAATGAAAAAAAAATGTACTCTGGTGAGCACAAATTATTAATAATAATAGTAATAATAATATTCCTCGGTGCACTTTGGGTGGCCCTCACATTGTCACTCCCCCACTGGGGCTTGCCCACACCAACACTTGGACACCACGTGTCTGCCGAGTCCCGTGGCGCAGAAGACAGCCTGGACCTGCAGCGGGGCCCTTCCCCGCACTGGGACCCTCCAAACTGTCAGCCTTTTGTGTCGCCGACTTCACCAGCTAAAGGCATGGAAGCTGGCACTGAGTGGGGCAGCTGCTTCACCTGAGAGGTTCAGATGTCATCACCGACTGTTATTGTGAAGGGGGTGCCCTGTATGCTTGACCTGGGACCCCTGCATATTCAGTGTGGTGAGCCCCTGCATCTCCTCAGGGCGTAGCTCCCCTCTCCGGAGCACACAGCCTACCAACATATAACCTCACCCCTGAGGCAGGTCCCTGCGGGTCAGGGAAGCCCAGAGCCTCACACCCGGCCTTATTTGGAAACAGGGCCACTTCGGATGTAACTGCAGGGGTTAAGGTAGGGTCAGACTGCAGTAGGGTGCCCCTAAATCCAGTGATGGGTGTCCTCGTAAGAAGAGGTGAGGATGCAGAGAGACACAGAGGAGACAGGGAGGGGTGGGAGGTGGAGGGGGCAGAAACTCAGCCACAGGCCAAGGATTACCAGCCTTGCCCAAAGTGGAGGACTGGGAAGCCTTGGAACAGATGTGGCCCCAGACACCTGGATTTCAGACTTCCGGTCTCCAGACAGTAAGAGGATGGATCTGTGTTGTTTGAAGCACACCCCCCACCGTCTGCCACCCCAGGCCACCATCACTGATGGTGACTGAGGTGTTGTTCCACCTCGAGGGAAGGGCGTGCCTTGAGGTAGAATGTACGTCCAAGCCCTGAAGGTGTCTCTGGCTATCTGGGACAAGGGGAAGAGGCCAACACCCGTGGGCCCTTACGCCAGAGTTCCCCTGGGCACTGACTGGCCCTGGAAGGGCCTCTTTGGGGGGACAAGGCCCCGCTGGCTCAGCTACCCCAGCCCCCACCTCTGCCAGGCCACAGCCCAGTCAGAACACATCCCAGAGACCAGAAGCAACACGCCATCCCCAGCCTCCACCTCCAACCCAGGCCTCCTGGCTCAGCCCCCCTTGCACTACAGCCCAGCCCAGGAGGTGAGGTGCTCTGGTGGTGATTTCAGCCAGATGGGGGGCAGGGCCTGGGCCCATCCTCAGGAGAGAGAGCCCTGCAGGCCCACCCTTTGGTCATGCTGCAGACACAGTTCGGGCTCAGGCTTGAAGACCCAGCCCTCCCTCCAACACCAGGTCCTAGCCAGGTCCCTCTCCCTCCCTTGGGAGCTCCAGCCCAGGAGATTCTCAGACCCTCATTCTTCACCCTGCAAACACTGAAGTTCTAACCACGCCTCCCACCAATGGAGAAAAGTTTTCACAGGCTGCAAGGAGATTAACAATCCCACAGACCGGGCAGCAAGGCAGGCACACCCACACCCTCCTGCAGGCAGAGGGTGAACTGGATCTGGGTGGATCATCTGGCAGCCACCCTTCAGCGTGCCCCATTGACATGTGCCCAGAGCTCCAAGGAGGACAGTGCCAGGCTATGCCTGTGTCAGCGCCTCTCCTCTCCCTGGGTGAGGCGGACCCCAGGGTGGCCCATCTGCAGAGTGTTGCCTTCCAGCTGGGTCTCAGGCCTCATTTTCCCAGAAAAGGGATTTGCTGGAGAGATCCTGGCTCCCAGGAAAGCCAAGCTTCAGGCCCTGGCCACGTGGGGGAAGCAGCTCCTGACCCAGCAGCCCTGGAACTTTCACTGTCCCTAACTCCAGAGTCCAACCTCCCCCCAGGCACCCAGGCCACAGTTAGAGGAGAGGACTGTTTTCCCCCTGGTCCCAGGGGAAAGGGTCTTGGTTACTGAAAGGTCTCAAAGGCTGCCATCCCATTTCAGAAAG
>PVIA01013369.1:0-32469 GCA_004024845.1 Tonatia bakeri | reverse complement strand
ACGTACCTATGTGCATGTGTTCGAAACAGAAGGAAAAGACTTGACTGCAGATGGGTGAGAGACCACGCCAGGACCATTTGTTAACCATATGCAGGAAGCGACATACAGAAAAAAATTGTTAAATTTCATTCCACTCTATTAAAAGAACACTCTGTTCATTCAAAAACACCTTAAAAATAAAGAAATATCACAGAGGGAACGACACTTAGAACACTACTGAAGAAAACATGCATATTGAAAAATACAAAGAACCTCTATAAACTATGCTAAAAGACATATAATATTCTATAGAATAAAGACAAGATGATAAATATGCAAGTTATAGAAGAGAAACAGTAAACATGAAAAATACTCGATGTTCCTGGTAATTAGGAAAATAAGAACTAAAATCACAGAGTTATATTTTAAAATCTTCAGATAGGCAAAACCTAAACAGCTTTAAAATAACACTTGTCCCATGAGTGTGGATGAACAGAAAATCTACTGCATTTTGGATGAAGGTGTAAATTGGACAGTCACTTTGGAGCACAGCTCAGGGCTGTCACGTTCAGACCCCCTTGCTGAGTGTGGAGCCAGCAGGAACTCTCATGCGCGGCTGAAACACATGAGAATGCCAGCTGACAGCAGCATGGATAGAACAGGGAAAGCTGGAAACGATCTAGATGGTCATTAATACTTAGTTTAAAAGTTGGGCAAGGTTTACTAAACGCATGACATCAAACCCTGAGCTGTAGTCACAGCAGAGAGACTGCGACTCCATCTGTTAATATATATAAATCTTGGACATTTTCAAGCAAAAAAATAAAAACAGCTTGAGGAATACCTGAAGGGTCTACGAGCACACAAGACAACATGATGAGTACTTTAGAGACGCATGGGTAGTAAAGATTTCAGATTAGCATGGAAATGAGATACGCCAAATCAAGAACAACGCCGACTTTTTCAGGGTTAAACAAAGGTTGCGATTATAGAGGGGCAGACGCAGGCCTTCTGTTCTATTTATAGTTTTCATCTCCTTAAGCTGGCAGATAGATGCATGCGTAGGCATCATAACTTTTGTGTCTGAAATATTTCATAATGAAAAGAATAGGTTAAAATTCTTAACCACAGCTTTTTAAAATCCTCGGCGGTTTCATAAATATTTAAGTGATGTTTTCCAAAATAGATTTTAAAGTGCTTTATAACTCATAGATGTCCATTTGGGAGCAACCCCAGCTCTTTGTCACGAGTGTAAAAGGCAAAATGGAGTGTGCCCGTGTGTGAACACACACACATCTACACACCTATTTAGTGGCCTGCACTAAAACACGTGTGATTGTGAGGTGCCACTGTCTGTTGTAGGAAGTTGGTAACAGAGACTGATTTTGAAAGCATTCGACACACGCTATTATCATTTTAATTATATTTAGATGGGTAACAATATTCCTGAGTTTAAAAGAGTGACTGTAACACCAATATCTGGTGTATACCTTCTAGCCGTAAAACAGCAAAAACATATAAACTTACTATAAAAGGAAAGTTTATAATTTCAAGTTTGCTTAAAACTATTTAGTTTCTGTATCACAAAGTGATCCACATATGCTAGCCATCCATTTGTCCATTCAAGTACTTATGAAGCAATGACTGTGTAATGTAGGATCATGATAAATCAGTCAGAAAAAGCCGGTGACTGTGTTTATTCTCCAGTTTCAGAAGTCATAAACATGTAAATGATATTGCTTTTAGTCACGATAAGTTCTAGGAAGAAAACTAAAACGGAGTCACAGGACAAAGGATTAAGGGTTGTGTGGGTGAAATTAATTTCTATGTGTCAGACAGGGAAGGCGTCAGGAGAAGGTGTCATTGGTTTGTGACTGGAATAATGAAAATAAGCCACCTGTCAGATCTACGGTAAAAAAAAAAGTCTCAAAGTGTAGAATCAGCTTTTGCAACGCTCCGAGAATTGAACCCGCACGGACAGTTAAGGGAGAGGAATGATATCATTATGGAAGACATCCGACAGGTAAGCATGGGCCAACTCACCTACCTTGACACTAGTAACAGAAACAGGACGTCACTCGAGGCATTTAAGATGGTGAGAGTGAGATCTGATATGCACGGCAAAGGTGCTGCCTGGTGGTGCTTTCTGGAACAGGGAGACTTTTGCGGGGGCGGGTGTGCGTGGAGAATGCGGGAGCAGCCGTGTAGGTGGGGGAGGGGCCTGGCGCAGGGGTGTGGGGGAGGCAGGAGAAAGAGGTGTCTGTCGGGCCAACGAGACTTGCCACTGGATTGAAAACTGTGTTTCCTGGTAAAACAAGACGGAGTTCAAGGTTTTATCTCGGTTCTACTGAGTTTAAGAGCTTGGAATTAAAATGGTTCATTTCAAGCGATCATGGAACAGCTGCATACGAGTTAAGAAGGTCGAATCACTTAAGGTGGTACAGAGTAAGACTTTGAAGGGAGTGACTTTCCCATTAGAGTTCAGGTCGTTCTCTTAAGACAGCTCTTTAGAGTACATATAATCTGTCTTAACGAGTTCGGTGGAATTTCCAGTTACAAGCCAATTGTAGCAGGAATTGCGTAGAGAATAAAACGGAGGGGAGTAAACCACCATAAGGTCGCCTGTTGCAGTCAGAAACTGCACGCAATTAGAAACCTTAGCTGTAGCTATATAAGGAGTAAGGAATGGCTGTGAACCTAGTTTCTCGTTGAACAACTGCAGACAAATTGTGAGTGTTCTGCAGCTATTAAAAATGCCCTAAAACAATGAAGCACCTCTTTCTGACACAGACTGATGACAACAGAGGAAGATCCATGCATTATGAAGACAGACAATGGCAGAGAGTGTGGCTAGTATCGGGACAGAAATGATACTCTTAGCCACGTCTAGTCTAGTAGGCCGTTCATTCCTCTGAGAGAGGAGGTGGGAAACGTCAAGTGTGCCATTGTGTTCCACCGCCGTGTAAATTAACTTCTCAAAACACTTTATGCCATAAAGAGTGCAGAGGTATTCAAATCTCGGTTTTCATTCTGCAGGTTCAGAATTTAAAGAAAAGCAACAACAGCAAAGGGGGAAAGCAGATGGGCAAACCAGTCCCCCCGGAATTGAAACCACCTGCGTCCTGTTGTCTACAGCACACAGTTTCTTAACTGGGTGATAAACTAAGAACCGTCTTTCTGTTTTTGGCGCATCCAAAAGGTGACAATATATTTGTTCAGTTTTGTTGTTGTTAGAACAGCGCTCATTGTATTCTGTGATAAAAACAATAAAAGCCGCCTCAAAAGTCCAAGGGCACTTCCTTAAACTCACTTGAAAATGACTTTATACTGGACATTTTGTATTGCCTTAATTAAAATAGTCCTGATTGGCTTTGGAAACTTCGAACGTCAAAATGTATGTGCATTTGAGTAATATAAACTAAAAAAGTTCTCATATATTTGCCTTTTCCTATTATTACATACATAAAATAGCACACAGATATTAACATATTAAAATGGCATATGTTAAAAATTTTATCAACAATAATAACATTAGATCTGAAAATAAATCCTTCACCCCTAAATAAAAAGTCTCTTGTAAAAATCAGTTTAAACGCAGCAGGCCTACTGGAGTTTAACCATATCTAGACATGTATCATTTATTACCTAACTCATAAAGAAGGAGGATAAGTATTATATTTTTCTGATAAAGAAAATACTAGTTTATAGACTTTTCTATTTATAAAGTGTGAGGTTATTAAAGAATCAATTAAAGAATGATTATAAACTTCTTAAAACTATATCATATCATCCAGATGTATAATGAGCTTAAATCTTTATATATGCTAAAATAATACTTGACTATAACATGTTTAAATTTTAAAAAATATCTTTAGCTCACAAATCATTGACTCAAACTAGATGCTGCTAAATAAAACTTTCATAGTTTTACACATAATCCATAAATCAACCCATAAGTTGATTACAACTGTGCCCGTGTTTAGGCTAAGATAATATGTCTGACTATCATTTTTATATGTATTTTGTGAGGAATCAGTGGATTTAGTACTTTCTCAGGTCTTTCTGAAATGTACCCTATGTATTAATTAACATAAAATTTTTCCTAGCGACATTCCTAACACCAAAGTTCTGCCCCTAAGAATCCTCTTCCTTACAAAACTACTCCCAGCTGGGAGCCTTCAAAAGGCTTACGGCTGCCACATCCTAAACCCATTATAAAACTTATTTGCCACCCTGGCTGGCATAGCTCAGTGGATTGAGCATGGGCTGTGAACCAAAGCATCACAGGTTCGATTCCCAGTCAGGGCACATGCCTGGGTTGCAGGCCATGGCCCCCAGCAACTGTGCATTGATGTTTCTCTCTCTATCTCCCTCCCTTCCCTCTCTAAAAAATAAATAAATAAAATCTTTTTAAAAAAGAGTAGTTAAAAGCTTTAAAAAAAACAAAACAAAACTTATTTGCCTTGTATTTTATTTCCTCCATGCTCAGGGACTCTGTAAATAATGTGGAGAATGAAAATAATATTGTCGAAAATGCTCCCATGTAATACGTATCTATTTCAATGGGGACTTTCCAAACTTCGTATTAATTTTCCTAAGGGACTATAAAGACCTAAGGGAAACTCGGGCATGAGAAACTATCCAGGAAGGTGATCTTCAGGTCACCTTGATTTTGCGCTGACGTGCAAACCCTTGATTTTGCATTGACGTGTCCACCTCCGTACTCGCCATCAGTCCGACACAGAACTCAGTGGTCTTATCCAGCTACTGGATAACCTGCACACTGATACGCACGGATGGACATGCGCAGTGCTCTGAAAATCACGGTCGGGAAAAAGGGTCAACAGGCAACCTCCTCTTAAAAATAATTTGATCTATTTATTATCTAATAAACCTGGCTGAGCTGAGTTCTTAGTTACTTAATCAACAGACATTAGTTTCATTGGTAGGCTTTGGGAAGTTTACAAGTGTCTTAAGTACAGCTTGTTTACATTTTACGATGCCTGCAGGTTTCTGCCCCTTCCACGTATTGGTCACGTTTCCTAACTATAATCACAAAACATATTTCTGAAGTTCACTCACTTTGTCATCCCTGAATCTACATATAATTTGAAAGGTAGCATGGTACAGTATATAGTATGTAGCTCTTGTTTATATAAAATTAATTATATTGCCAAGTAAAATTTAAGTTTATTTTGTTATGCATAATTACCCAATCTGTGAGTTTTGATGGTTCATTAATATGAAGTGGAGGTGAAATTTAACAGGTCTAAAAAAACATACTACATACCCTCCGTCTCCCAAGTACCTCCAAGGTCCCATGTTCTCCGTCAGCCACCCGGCCTTTACGGGTGCAGTCTGCATGGCAACAGATTGTGAAGTAATTAATGTCTTGGACGAAGGCTTTCGAGGAAGGGCACGTTGAAAGCATAGCAGAGTGGCGAAACTGTCTGAAATGTATCAATTTATACCAACCTGATGTTGGTTCGACTGGCGCAACTGTGAGGCGCTCTACGGGTTCATCCGCTTTTCAGCTCGGGTCGTTACTTCATTTTGAATCCCATCTTCCAGATACTAGATTATTCGTGCTTTGTGTATGTATTTTTATATAGATAGATTAAACTTTGCAAATGAGTTCAGAATCCAATATATTTTAAAGCTAAGTTTTGGCTAAGTTCTGGTCAGTAACGTGTTTATCAATGACTAAATTTTAGCATTAAATTTTAAAAAATAAATAAGTGGAATAACATTTGGGAAAAGAGAGCACGAGATCATAACTGATGTGGTGTTAAAACTATACGGAAAAGTGCATTCGGAACTAACTGACCTTGAGTTCGGGGCCCCGCCCTGCTGTACCACACTGGTATGGAAACTTCTTGAGGTGCCTCCCCTATTCTCTTTTGTCCAAGAAGCACTTCAGAAAACCTTTAATCAGCAACTTTAATGTACCCAAATATGTCATTTGTTTAGGATTGCTTTTCTTCCGCCATTTTTTCATGGTCTGCACTATGTAATTCACGCCCCTCCCCCCCATATCCAGTTCAAATGTCTTCACAACAGCATGTGGTCTCTCGGGTACTGAAGAAGCATTAGAGTAGGGAGAAAGGTAAAATTAGGAAAAAGCAGAAAATGAGAGCAGTTACAGGAAATACTGTGCGTCTAGCAAAGATTTCCAGCTGTGGTTTTTTGGGGGAACATGTCTACAGGCCATATTGTGGAAGCCCTATGAGTGGTACTTTCTGAGGACTCCCTCTGTGCTTTGGGAAGAGGAGGCCGAACGAAGCAGGGTGATTTGAAATTATTACAGAATTGGCCACTGTAGTAATTCAAGCCTTGTCAGTCTCTGCCTGATATCCTCACAGCTGAGAAAAGTAGCTTACATTTCAGAGAGAAAAAATTAGTAATTAGACATTGCTGGGAAAGGCATATTAATCTATCTACTACTGAGATAAGAGTCTACCGAGAAAAGTTTTCAGGAGGTAAAGAGAAGTGTGGTTGGGTCACAAGAAAGAGGATGATTTCAGAAAGAGACTTAGCTAATTGTTCAGGTCTGACTCAGAACCAGTGATGAGGGGATTTATGGCCTCATTCTGAACAGGTAAACACACACACTTAATTTTATTCCCCTGGTGAGTATAAAATGTAATTGCTTTCTTTGCATTTTAAATTTTATTCCATGTTGTGCTTAGGTATAAATTTGTTTTTATTTATCCTGCTAAAGGTTTGCAGACCTTTGTGAATATGTACATTCATTATCTTTAATGCGTTTTAGTGACTTTTTAGCTCTCACCTCCTCAAATTCTGCTTCCATCCTACTGCTGTCTCTATGAAAATCTACTCACACACGTGTCAGCCCTTCTCAGTCATAGTAGCTCACATCTGGATGCATCCAAACAAAAGTCTCCTCTTGAATTAGACACACACACAGGCAACATAAGCAACTGGCCTTTATGAGAGGAAATACTAAAGGGTTTTCTCCAGCACAAAGAAAATAAGCCCAGGTAGAAGCTGGCAGACGAGAAAGGAAGGAAGAGCAAGTGCAAATAAACGTTGATGCTCCTTGTCCTGGAAAAGCTGTGGGCGGGTAGAGCTGGTTTCAGACCTGGGGCAAAGGCGCCTCTCGTGCCTGTGATGCTGCCAGTGGCACCATCTTAATATAAGTTCATACCTTCACACTGAGTCAATTTGCTACTACTAATTTGTTGATATTGTTAAGATGTGAAAACAGCCTTATTTTGCTTCCATAGCTGCGCCTTTTCAAATTAACATACTACCCAAGTTCAACAATGAAGCAGATTTTAACCCAGTTATTCAGACCATGGACTTTCAGTGGTCAGTGGTGTCTTCTGGCCTAGCCACCTGTTAACTTCACTCTTGTAAAATAATAAAGAAAAATAAAATTATTCCCAACAATTTAACTATGCACCACATTTTCTCACAAAGGGAATACTTAACAATATTTGTTTTGAAATAAAGGACACTTTATCCCCCACCCCCTTACTTGGATATAAGATTTCACATTCTATGGAAGGTACCATCAATCATAAAGACCATGTGTTTTTAAGAAAACCATGAATTATAATTATAGAAAGGCCTGTGTACAAGGGTAGGACAGGTGTGATTCTGCAATGAAGTATGTGTAATCTTCACTATTATTTAAAGAACAAAAATAACTATTAAATCCATATAAAATGTGACTATAAAATTAAAATTACTAAAATCCATTGTGGCTTGAGCTTTTTTAATAAAATAAAATCATCACTTATGAGGAAGAGAAAAAAGTCCACAATATACAAAGTTTTCAAGAAGGGTAGAGATTATAAAGGAACTGATCACAGGGAAGAAACTAAACTTGAAAATATGTAACTACGATTTAAGAGGAGCTCATTTCAAGGGTTTTTTAATATCATGTCAAATATTGCATATGAAAATATCTGTGTCATACCATGTATTGGCGGCTCTAAGGTATTATGTGCCCCACACAAAATTACTCTTGTTCTCAGCTCCTCTTGACTGCAAACACTGATACCTTCCATCTGGGAACTCTAAGTTAGCATGCTGCTGGCCAGTCCTACGTAAGGCCATCCATACACTGAAGAGAAGGCTAAACCCCTCCAGTTAGAGGGCTTTGTGCAGGTCGGAGGACAGCTCATTGGAATTATTTTCTCCTACTTATTGTCTTTCAGTTCCATCTTTAACTCCTTTCACGTCTGTCCAATCCACATACCTGGGTCTCTGCCTTACTTTTCACTAAATATTCCAGTTGCGCTAGACTCGAAATAGATATATATATTTCTGCCAATTTAGTTCTCAAGAGTCCCTCTCCCTGATGATTTGGTAACATGCCTTTTATTTTTGAGTGTTTTTTATCAACATCCAGGGAGCCTCAGATGTATTTAATGCACCTCATATCTGACTGCCAGTATTATTATTCTTCAGGGAATTCTGCAAAATCCCAGCTATTGAATCTGAAATTATTGGATCATGGTCCAGATAAAAGCTAATGCCCACTCAGATATTGGGACTTAAAATGAGGTTTGCTAACCTGTCTAGGGAACCAAGTCTGCAGCTAGTTGGGTCATTTCAGTCCTGATTTACTTCCTCTACTTTCCACTGCTGCTGAAGTCTCAGGATGCCTCCCATCACAAGGTCAGTGATTGCACCAACCATACACATTACAGGGTTTTTTGATAATCAATGAAATCATGTATTTGAATGGGTTTTTGAAAGCTGGGAGAACACTCTAAAAATGTCAGTTACTTATAATATTACCCCAGAGGATATTTATATTTAATTTCGAAAGTGTACAATTGATATTTCATTAAGTCTATCTTTTAATTGATGTATCTTAGTTGGAAAATGTGTAGAAGAAGAAATCGTGCCACAGGAAGTGGTCAAGGACACTGGTGGGCTCTGTGACACTGGACATGCCAGAGTGGGGTCTATCCACATGAGTGCCCATGGCAGCGCAGGGGACCACGACCCCCAGCCACAGTGTACATGGCACCTCTCAGACAGAGTGGGTAAGACCAGGTGGCATGTGGACAAAACTCTACGACTTCTTGTCCCAATGGAATGCAATTTAATAAAGTTCCTCTTATTATATAAAAGCAATCATTTGTTTTGATTGGCTCCCATTTGTTTATTTTTCTTTAAAAGTCAAGCACTTAGTGGTTTTTATGATTTTGAGCAGTTTACAAGGTGATGTGAAAAAGACATGAAATATCCATAAATATGTAATCACTTCAGCATTCACTCCATTGACAAAGAGCCTCACGCCTCTAGGCAAGCATGTGCCATCTGGAGGTGTATGATTGCCAAAAATCTCAAAATTGTGAGGGAAATATTCCAAAGAGTCAAGCCTGCACCACAAATCCACGTTCAAAGGCTTCCAACAAAAGTTCTACAAGAGTTCCCAAGTCATTAAACCTGAGGTTGAGGACTTAAAAAATAAAAGAATCATCTTCTATGTCTTTCTAATTGCTCTAATTAGAAGGCCAGAGCACAGGTTTCTGTCTGGAGACTCACTCATCTTTGATTCTGGCTAAAGATATAGACCTGGACTGGGAGTCCATGGCTCACTCCACACAGATGCAATTTCAGACGCACACCCCGCCTTGGGCTTTTGAATTCTGTGTTCTGTTAAACATATCATAATTATACAATGGGGATATGTACCTCCCCATTGTACTTACATATTTTATTACCTTGAGAAATTAAAGAGACTGTTGAGAGAAGCTGAACTTTTAGTCAACTTTGCCCATAATAAACAGAGCATATTTTATAAATTATGATGGAAGAGAGGGCACTAGAAATCAGTGAATCCCCCCACACTGACAATGCTGCCTTTTGAACACATAAAGAACCCCACTCGAAAAGAACACCCCTCGTTTGCAATAGCTGCCGGCCCCCACTCACACCCAGCTTGCCCACACCAGTGCTCCCCAGCTTTTGCAGCGTCCCAAGTGTCCAAGTGTGAGGAGCATTTTTCCTTTTCTGGCAGAGGAGGCCTTATGCTCACTGTGGCTTAAAGCCTGTATTTAGCAGGTGTTACCATATGGCATTTTCAAAATTGTTTTGATGTGCACAATGCCATCAGACCTTTTGATTAAACACCAATCTGCAAGGAAAACGGATGGACATCATGCCTGCTGAGTCTTACTGGATTTACACTGTGCTGACCGGAGGTAAGAAAACCAGGAACTGGAATCAAATCTTGTGGGGACACACACACACACATATTCAAAACATAAGCTGGCAGAAACGGAACTTTAATAAGCATAAAATTTTCTTTTCAGACAAGAACAGATCCCTCATTAGAGAAATTTCTGGTATTTCCAGAATAAAAAAGAGCTGAGCTATTCATCTTGAAATTTTGCAAATACCAGTGTATGTGAAATTTATGAATAAGTTACAACGTATGCTTGATCGATGCGAATACGCACCTACAGTAACTCCGCCATCCACCTTTCCCTTGATGGACCGTATCTGTTCTTTCTGTCCACAGTTGGTTTCTTTTCCGACTTCAATCAGGGAAACCAAATCGGTGACTTCGGTCTGGCCGCCCCTCCCAGCCTGACCCTGCCCCCTCCCACGCTCTGCCAGTCCCGCAGGTTCAGCCGGTAACTCCCAGGGCGGATTTCTACTCCCGGTATCAGGAAGCCCCTCCCAGCAGGGACCTCTAGCTACTGCCCATCAGCCAGGGCTGGTGCGTGAGCAACAACTTATTCTGTGTCGTTCTTAAACCACCTAGATCGTCTCTAACTTCCAAGGTGCTATCTCCCCATGGTCTGCATCCTTTTAGGAAATCAGATTCCAAATAATAGGAATTTCTCCTTAATGTGTTGCCATGTGCTTTATGTGGTGAAATTCTACAACATTCAACTCGGGACAAAACGGTCTCCCTTTGACGCCGTATCCATGTTACGGAAGAGGAAACGGAGGCCTAGAGTTGTCGAATAACTTGCACACTGTTCGCAACCACGCGGCTGCAGAGCCGACGCGACGGTGCGACACGGACGCCTGCATCCTGACCCCGGGCATCTTCCCACTGTGGTGTGGTGGTGTTCTGTACAACATGAAAAGCAGACAAAAGTTTTACAGTTTTTTTAAATGTTGAGGAAATCCCATCAGATTATCTGCTGTCTGTGCTTTTTTAATTCAAAGTTTGGAATCAGAGTAGTAAGTTAACTTTTGTTGAATATTTACTCTGAGTGAGGCACACTGTTCATCCTCTTATATAGAACTAATATTGTCAACAGTTCTCAATGACAGATGCCCATCACACCCACGTGGGTGGAATTTAAGCTGGTCTTCCCCTTACATATGGTTTTCTTCTATTGTACTCTTTAGGTTTTATTTTAATTGAGGTAGAATTCCTATAACCTAAAATCCACCACTTGCAAGCATACAGCTCCATGGCATGTAGTCACAATGCACAATCATCGATTTATCTTGTTCCAAAACATTTCCATCTTCTCCAAAGAAATCACTGCCCTCATTAGGCCGCCACTGCTTCCAGCCCTGGCCTCTGCTAATTCGATTTCCATCTCCCTGACTGTCCCAGTTCTGGACAGTTCACATAAATAGAATCATTTCATACGAGATCTTTTGTGCCTGTTTTTTTTTTTGTTTGTTTTTGCTTAGCTTAATGTTTCAAAGTTCATCACATTGAAGCATGATGAGTTCTTCATTTCTAGATTCTCAATCTACTCCATTGATCTAGAGGCTGATATAGTCCATGATCAATACAATCTTTAGGTTTGAAAGTCACTTAAGTTCACACACACACACACCCACGCACGCACACCCTTGGAAACAGTAGAGTGAAAGCTTTCTTTTTTCCATGCAATGTCTCAGATTTCAGAAACACCCAAAGGAAAGAATGCCTTTGTAGCCACTGCCTTCGGCATAATCAGGAGCATTCCCCGAGTCTTTGAAGTCCCTCTGGTTAGGTGAGGCCTCCGTCCAGCACAGTCTCCCCTCTCCGCAGGTGCCTTCCTGCCAGGCCCCCTCCTGGCGCTGAGACCGGTGCCCCAGTACTCAATGTGTCCCCTGTGGTCTTCCTAACGCAGTGAACGTCCTCTCCCTGTCCCACACCATTCACTTTTCTTCTTGACTTGGTGAAAATAGGTGAATGGGAAGAAAGCTCACATCTGAGCTACCTCTCAGAATGTTTTTGTAGGTTTCCCTCCCAAGAATTTATAAGTATACTCCAAAAAGTACTTCTCACAGCCACAAGTTTGCCACTAACACCATATAAATTGATTTCAAATATTTTGTCAGAGGCACTGCCCTACACTGGGTTAATTGCATTTATGTCTGGTTTAGGGTTCACCTGGAAGATAACCCAACATTTATTTAACACACATCTACTGACTGCCTCTGGGGCCAGATGTGGTCATTAATGCTTCTGTTGGGAAACAGAAATAATAAGTAAACATCTCACGTCCAGATAGAGTTCAATCGCTTCTCGGCCTTTTGGCTAAGATCAAGTGTGAGTTCAGCCTTTGGTTGATCTTAGAAGAGGTATGGGCTAATTCTATGGAAATATCCAAAATAAAAATCTTATTTCTAAAATAAAATGTTACATACTCGATATTCAAATTTCCTTGAAAATAGTTCGTGGATCATTCCACTAACCCTGATAATATGGATAAACATAAGAAGACGTGAAATAAGACCTCTCACCCCCACCCCCGACACAGGCTGTGTGTCAGTGGGGTGGTCATTGGGGACAGAGTCTTCTAAATAATATCCTGTACTGCAAATTAATTCCTTTACGAAGGGTGTGAGCTTTACAAAGTACATACTTGAGCCAGAGTCATTAATAACATCACATTAGATTTAACACGGGGCCACGGGGGTCCGAAGGGAAGGTTCTGAGCTCGACGTTAGTCAGAGAGAGCAGACTCAGTAAACAACGAGGACTTCCTGACAACCATGCCGCGTGGGGACTGGACAGACTCACGCCACTGGGACTGATCTCACTGTCAAAGCCTGAAAGTCTGTGCTGAAGTGAGCTTTATGAATATATGCATGCCTAAAAGTCAGAGAATAACATTCTTCTCCTAGGAGTTCCCCCTTTCCATGGGCCAGCAAGGCCCATGCAAAGTGGCCAAACACGTGCATTTTGATGAGTCCCACTTTCTGAAATGAATGCGGTTTACACCCACCCTGCCACCTGCCCAGGGCTCACCACACCTCTGCATGCCAGAAGCCCGTAATCCAGTATCCAAAGTTCTGTGCACAGAGGCCTTCCCTGATCATGGCAGCACACACCGTCCAGTGTGGAAGGCAGGTCGGAAGTCGTAGGGGAATAGCCCCGATCCACAAGGGCGTTAGAAGACCAGTCTCGTGACCCTTCCCCCTCCACCGGACTCCTCTAAGGCCTACTCTGCATGTATATTGGCCAGCAAGATAGAGAGCCAGCTGACCACAGTGTTGAGGTATTCCACTTTGAAGCACCGTTCATTTTCTCCAGGTTTAAAACTAGGCTAAGTCAGGCTGTTACATGGAGAAGCAGTGAAGATATTCACCCCTTCGCTAATTAGGTCTTACATAATAAGGTTCAGACCTTGAAGGCCCTGTTTAATTTATATTAGACCATATCCACTATTGTAACTGGGAGAGAAGGTCCATAGGGTCCTATTTTGTCTAGCCAATTTGTAACTGCCAAAGGCTTAATTTAATTTTAATTTATTATTCATTAGGTCAGAACATCCATGCCCTCGATGAGGTATTTTAGGGCAGCAGAGCTATGACTGTGGGAAATGTAAGCAAGGCAGCAGCCCCGAGGAGGCACGCCGACTTATCCCCTGTTTCAGCATCCTCTCTGAGTTAATAGGGGTATCGTGTTTGCCTGTGGTGGAATCTCCAGGTCCAACTTTTGAGTCCCACTGTTGATTAAGGCCAAGAAGGTTTGCAGCTGGTGCATTTTCTGTAGATGTTAAAGTTAATTCAACACCTATATTATAAAAGTGCAAAACTATCCAGCACTTTTTTTTATCTTTGTTGCATAATTTTTTAATGTTGCCTTTCTGGTTGAGTCCAATTGTGAGCCTTGGATTCGGGTTTGCTGCTGTGGTTTTGATTGCTCCCTTTTCCTGTCTCCGGGTCTTTGTGTTTTTCATTCATTTCTCTCTCTTGTCTGCATTCAGGGTGCTCTGCACCCTCTCTACCCTGCTGGCGCTGTACTTTTCTACCTACGTTGGGTTCAAATGAGCCTCGTTGCTGTGCTGCAGGTCTGCCTGGGCTGTCCTACAGATCCCGAGGCCTGGGATCTGTACTGTGACAGGAGTACAGGCGGTGGCAGCAGTAGCAGCTGGGGTATGTAAGTCCCAGTGAACTACCTGCAATTAAGAGGAAGGGTCTAGCCCTAGCTGGGGTGGCTCAGTGGACTGCCAACCAAAAGCTCATGAGTTCGATTCCCAGTTAGGGCACATGCTTGGGTTGCAGGCCAGGTCTCCAGTGGGAGGGTGCACAATAGGCAACCACACATTGATGGTTCTCTCCCTTCCTTTCTCCTTCCATCCCCCTCTCTCTAAAAATAAATAAATAAAATATTTTTATAAAAAGAGTATGGGTCTCAAAATGCTACTTTTCCTCTCCTTTCCTCTCTTCTCCTCTCTTCTCCTCTCCTCCCTTCTCCTCTTCTTTTTCCCTATACCTTCTAGGAGCTGCTGCTTCAAGAAAGGTCACCCAATGGGCCCATATCTCTCACAGAGCATAGTGTTTCCTCTGGGCATTCTATAGACCAGAGGCCTGTAACTGATTGAATCACACAACCAACTGGTCAAAGGGTGTAGTTTCCCCATGAGTTTAGCCTCAATCGCAAACACAGGGCATGGGTTTTGGCTGAGACATGGCATCCAGGGTCACTTTAAGGAAGGCTCCAAACCCACAGTCCTCTACCCAAATGCCAAGTCACTTCAAAACTGCAGAACACGGTTGGCTAAATCTCCAAGTGAGGCTCAGCAGGACTCAATGATGCAAGGCAGGCAAGCACAGCTGGAAGAGCAAGCTGCCCAATGGACAGCGGTTCGAAGCGCACACTTGCTGTCAAGCAGATGAACAAATCCAAGCAAGAGACGGAAGACCCAGGGTGCTGGTGGCGTCATCCAGAAACCTTGCTCCACAGTCACCTAGTTATGGCCATTCTGTCACTGCAGGTGAAAACTTACCCCCAGATGAATGACATAAGCCCAAGCATGATCCCAGGGTCCACATCTGACGGATCCAATTCAAGACATAACCCTTTTATTCTGGGAACCGAATTGCCCTCCTTGATTGAACAACTGCTTTTCACTTGGGCTGTGCGTGGTTGCTCATCACATTTCCCCATTCTCTTTGGCCACAGGAAAGGGTGCACAGCCCATGGGGAGCTAGTCAGAACTACCCGAGTAATGGACCCACACCCAAGGATTGGGCAGGTGACTCAATCTGGGCCAACACCAAGTCTTTCTTTGGGATATTAATTTTTATCTCTTTTGTGGAAGAAACAAGCTCCCTTCACAGAGATCCCAAAGGGGGTTAACAGAGCCTTGCAGTCTTGTTTGGTGACGACACCTGGCGAAGGTGCATCTGCAGAAGCAGGGGCAGATCGTGCGTTGAGGGTGGAGAGGGAGACTGAGAACCAAAGAGAGACTGAGAGCAGGAGAAAGGCGGAAGAAACCGCATAGTGAACAATATAACAGGAGTTCATGAATCCAACAAGGCTATTATCAGAGAGTTTTTTTAAAGGCATACACACACACACACACACACACACACTTTCTTAGGCTAGTTTGACCTGGGTTTTCTGACTTGCCAAAGATCCAAGATAATCTTTGTCTTTCCTGTATTTGCTTCTAGATGCCAAGTCTTATGAAAAAAAATGCCATCACTATAAAAGTTGAACCATAAATATGAGGTATAATGCAACCAGTAAGAAAAGGAAAATTAATAAATGTGTACATTCTAGACATCCGACTACCTCAGGTGAATCCCCATCACCATTCTTCACCATCCCTGTTCATTTGAGGCTAACTCATTTTCTTGCATTGCAAGTAGATTTACAGGTATAAGATATATAATACTTAAAATGATCGAAATATCGAAAATTCAATTTTTTAAATGTTGATATTATGAAACTTCTTAAATTTCCTAAATAAGTCATATCTGCGTTTTCTACTTTATGTTTTCTCAAAGGCTGAAGCTGGAGCATAATGATATTGCTACTGTTCGCCCATCTCCGTTCCTTTATTATCTCTGTCCGTAATAGTAATGTTTATTCATTATTTTGAATATGGCTTTAAAGGCTTGCATAGAAATATATGGTATTAAAGGAGTTTTTATTACATTCAAAGACATTTTAATCTGAACTGAATGTAAAAAAAAAACCTTTAGCTCCAGCTCTTGACATATGTTTTTAAATGAATTCTTTGTTTTCTGAAAAGCAATTACAGGTGCAAGTAGTACTTTCCCGTCACTCAGATCTCAAGGTCTGAGTCCACAGAACACAACGCGCTGGGTTTGGATCAGAGCTGAAGCACTTCCGTTAAATTGGCTCTCTGCACAAAGCTTTGTGACCTAGACATTTATGCTGATGGCTAATTCTGTAATTTTTATAAATACACAGCACAGCACTCTTGGCTTGCTCAAGTCCTTTGGTGATACAATGGAGATTCTCAGAGTACTGTAGAAAAAAGAAATCGTTGAATTCCCAAGACTTCCCACCTGCTGTCATTTCTGTCTTCTTTACTCAATTCTAAAGGGCTCAGAAGCAAGGATTTCCCCGTCTTCTCTTTCTTTATTTGCCTCATAAACACTAGGAAGTGTTTTGCATCCAGTAGTCCCTGGAAACCTGATGTGTTGTGGACACAATGTCGAAGGTTCTGGAACTCACCAATAATTCAGAAAGAAATCTTGTGTGCAGAACAATCATCTAAAGCAACAAGAAAACACATAGTGAAACAAAGATAAAAGAAAGAAACTCACTTCAAGGCACTCGTTAAAGGCTGAAGGTCTGAGCTGAATGTCCAAGGTTCGGGTTCTCTGGTGCTCTGAGCCCCTCTGTGTGTCTCTTCTATATTTTAGTTGTTCTGGTCTCCATGTTCTGGGAGCCAAAGTGTGCAATGATATTTGTATAATTGAATATAGGGAGGAGGGAAGGAAGGAAGGAAGGAAGGAAGGAAGGAAGGAAGGAAGGAAGGAAGGAAGGAAGGGTTTCCCTATTTGACTTCTGCCCATTTAAATTACAACATTTTGCTATTTAATGAGGTTGATGCAGAATATTCATACAATGACTACATCAAACCAGGAGAATGCTAGTTAATTTTAGGAAGGATCTATTTGCCCATAATGAGTTCATTGGTACATATCCACCAAGAAATGAAAAGGGCATTGATCCTTTCCCAGTAAATTTTGTCACTAACACAAGGACTTTGGGTTTTCTGCTCCATAATGCCACTTCCTCTAGTTTTTTTTGCAATCTCAGTTGTGTTCTTCCTGCATAAACCTTTTCATTCCTGCCTCCCAACTTTGCACAATCTGAATCCCTCCCACATCTCGTATTGCTGTTTCCTACTGTTTCCAATCTGTGCTCTCTTCCAAATCTGTGTCTACAAATATTTAGGGAAGTAAGGATCAAAGCATATTTTTTTTCTTCTTTCCCTAAGGGTGTTTGAGTCAGGAAAAATAAAAGTAATGTAAAAGTTATTAATTAATCTTATATCATTCTTTAAGGTCTAAAATGTATTTATATCAGAAAAAATAATCCTGTGAAGTTTGGACAAACTTGAATCAAATCTCAAAGTGATTTTATATGATGCCCTGATGGACTTTCCTGTGTTTGTTCCAACCCCCTCTAGTGTCCACGATTCCAGTAGGAGAAGTTCAAGGTTCTGTTAAAATTGGCACCTTTCTATGTTGGCTTCCACAACAGACCACTCTCTGTTACTTATATCCTTAGAGCAGGCTTTGTTTAAGATATCCTTCTTAGCAAAGTCTACTGTGTAATACCTAAATTACAGTCAAAGCTAGAGTGTATTTCCTGAGTGAAATCTCTTCTTGCATGTTCTTTTTTTCTAAACAAATGATTTATGCATACCCAACAGACTCATAATTATATGTATATCAGTGAATAGAAGTCAGCAGAAAACACATAGTCTTTGTTGATATAAGGAAACATTTCGTCACACACAATTAATAAAATAAATAGAAGACAGCTTGCTGAAAATGTTATTTTTAGAACATACGTGCCTTATTCCAGTCCATAGACATTCACTCAGAACTTACTGTCAGGCCTTGTGCCTGGGTCAGAAGACGTCGCGATAAAGCTTCTCATTTATTTTAAAAGGAAAAGAAATCACATTGGTCAGTAAGTGTGTGCAAGGGCGCTTCCCCGTAATTAAGTTCGAGGAGCATTTTTTGAGTTGAAGCTCAGTGAGCACCAGCAGGAAACCTGTGTGAGTTCAGCAAAAGAGAGCAGACACTTCAAATTATGCTATTTTCAAAGTCTGAATTGTCTCATGAAAACAAAAAAAAAATGGGACATTTCAGACAGCGATGCATTTGCAACTGTGATCCCCTACAATTGAGGATAATGCGTATTATTTGAGAAAAACTGTTACTCAGAAATTACTTACTTTGCCATCCAATAGAGAAGTTAACAGAAAGTATTTCAGAATCATTTGGTGATGCATTTTAATAAAATTTATAAAGATTCATCTTCTAAGACATTTTAAACTGATTGTCAGTAAGAATATGCATAGTGTAGATATTAAATTACACAACCCCCCTCATAGCCAACTATTTAAAAAACACTGCACTAGCATTCCTATGCATACCTGCTTTATAACTTACTATCAACAATCTGATTTTTATACTCAACAATAACTGATTTACAATTAAGACTTTCTTTGAAAGTCAGACTCATAATGTTTACAGCTATGAGAAAACTCTTAGAGTTTTCTACCTCCATAGAAAGTGCTTGAGGAAGCTTCCTACTTACTAAAGAAGTATTTTTAGTATATATTATCAGCATTCTATAAACAATCTTATTAGCTGTTAGTGGCCAATATGTCAAGAAGAAGCTATACACTAAGTCCTCTTTCCAGCAAGTTCTGGGCACATGTTAACAATATTGGGATGGCCACAGTACGGGAGAGACAGAAAGGAGAGCTGGCGGTAACTGATTTCCGAACCCGGGCATCTCTGAGAGAAGTCAGGAAGGACGCCTCAGAGTGGGGGTTGTTTTCACAGAATGTCCCTCCCTGGCAATGTAAGCACTGGGGATTGTCTGGCTTGGCTCGACCCCCAAAAGACTGAGTCACCTCTCTATCTGAAATAGTAAAATTAAAATAATAAGCTTGGCTCAGTTAAGATGATAATTGTCACTTGCCTATTAACATACATAAAACCCAAAGTTGAGGTTAGGTATGTGTTACAATCCAGATCAAGAGGAAAATGAATCATCAGAAATCTTTTATCTTGTACTCAAAAACTGTGTGGGCCCTGGCCAGGGTGGCCTACTTGGTTAGAGCATCATCCCATAAACTGAAAGGTCACGGGCTCAATTCCCAGTCAGGGCACAGGCCTGGGTTGTAGGTTTGGTCCCTGGTAGTTTCCTGGTGGGGGCACGTATGAGAGGCAGCTAATCGATATTTCTCACATCAAAGTTGCTCTCCCTCTCTTTCCCTCTCTCTAAAATCACTGAGCATGTCCTTGGGTGAGGATTAAAAAAAATCTATATAATGTAGCCAACAGAAACATTTGATGAGTCAAAGGGGAGATATGTTTCCGAAAGTCAACATCCAGCACTTGGCGAGGAAAATGACAGAGATCATGTTGTTTCTACCGTTTTATTAACTTTTGTGTGAAAACCACAGTCTTTTGGTGTTTACTTCGTGGATTCCCAGGAAGAGACTGCCTTCCTGTGACTGCTTCAGTGAGTGGAAGCTGAAGCCAGAAACTCAAGTTTCATCATAAGGAATAATCAACACCTGCGTACAGACTGCGACTTCACCCCGAAGTTGAATGATGTTTTCGTGCGTGGGATGCTGTATCACCACAGTGACGACTGAATAAAGGTCTAGTGACGTGTCGCATAAAGAGTTAAACAGGAAGCAAGGATACTTCTGTAAAATGTGAAAGTAGGGAAGTAGCAGACACATTCTCAGGAAGAAAATGATGGGTCTCAGGAAATTTAAAATCTAGTTAAAAGCATGTAGCAGACAGATAAATATTTTTGGAGTGAGGAATGACCGGAAATATCATCGTTCGGCTAATAGACATTCAGAGCAGCCCGAGAACCTAAATCAGAGGATATAAATGGAAATGATTAAAGAGCAAACCCTAAAGTGTCAGCTGTTAAATCACTGCAAAATTACATAGATCTAAAAGGATAATCAGGTGCTCTGAAAGTCCACAGTGAGTCAAACTTCCAAAATAAGAGGAACGCTACTATTAGAAGTCACGAGAAAAAAAAGTAACTTCCTAAATTCAGAGTAATCAGGAAGTTAGTCATTGTACAGAAGTGAAACACCCCCAGTCCTGAAGTAACAAGGGCACGAGGAGAGCCAGACATAAACCTTTGCACGCCAAGAGACACTTTCTAAAGCTGTGCTGTGAAGCAGGAGTTTGGCCACAGGAAGGCAAGGCAAGAAATAAACCACTGAATTAGGAGAACAGAATGGAGTGATTCTCAGGCACTGCCTCCGAGAACTGGTGCTTCCCCGTTACCAGCAGTGGGCTGGGCTTACGAGTAGGAGGCGGGAGTAAACAGGGAGCACCCACATGAGAGCAGGAGAAGAGTATCAGGCTGGTGACGTGGGGAAGTGGGCCAAGTACAGGCAGGCCATCCCGTGTGGTTATTAAGAGGTGCATATTCATTTCTTTTAAGTTGGAAGTCAGGGGGAATTGAGGGAAGCCAGCAGATTCTGATCAAGCCGTGACGATTTCGGGCTGACTGCTACAGAAGTCGTGGCTTGGCTCCCGAGGTGAGCTGCTGGAGAGACTGAGTGAGGGTCAGCGTCCAGTCGCTCTGTAGGATCTGGCATTGTCTGCACAGTGTCTCAGTGAGCCGATGGCTTCAAAGGCAAGATGGGCAAACAATGGAGACAAATGGGTCAGACCTCTGTTCCAAGGAAAAGTGTCCGCACTCGGTGAATGGCTGTCCAGGAGTTCCTAAACAGTAACTCGGAACTTCCTCCTCCCCAGAAGCCATGATGAGAACCAACTAGAAGACAATACCCAGGCACCTGCAGCCCAGGGACGGGGCATAGGAAGGAGGAAGCAGGACTAGTCTCAAGGAAAATGTGAAGAAACAACTGTATTTCCTCTTTTTTGAGTTATAACTGACATATGACACTTTCTAGGTTTAAGGTTTACAATGTACTAATTTGATACATTTATATATCGCAATGATTGCCACCTTAGGTTTAGCTAATACCTGCATCCCGTCACACGATTACCCTTTCCTTCAGGTGGCAAGAGCATTTAAGGTACAGTTTCAATGACGGAATATGAGCTCCCAAGATCACACTGCTGCTAAGGTACTAACCTATGAATTTCTAACCATCAAGAGACTGGAGATAGACCCTAACTTGTATAATGAAGCAAAATTTGCAGAGGGGTTTCACTTAATTCTGGTAGAAGGAACCTGAAGGCCCAGCCTCACATCTCAGCAGATGCTGGCTGGGTTTCCCCACATCGTGGAGCCCAGGATCAATTCAGAGAAGTGGTGTGGAGAAAATCTTAATTCACAGAATTAAACTTTCAGTAACTCAAAGGGAAGGAAGGAAGGAAGGAAGGAAGGAAGGAAGGAAGGAAGGAAGGAAGGAAGGAAGGAGGGAGGGAAGGGACGAGAAGGAAAAAGCATGAATTGATTTGATTTTACCCTGATTCATTTTCTACTTTTGAAATAATTCAGATCTGTTAAACATTTTTTAAAAAATTCCATCGTGAATAGCTGAGTTCACATAGTCACAACTATTATATATCCTACAAATAACAGCTTCTCCTTCTGGTGGAATGAGGTATGTCACTTAGGAATGTATCTCCACATTCAGGTTTAGCAGAAAGAATGACGTTACCCAAAGTGGAAAGAAAAAGAATCCAAAAAATAAATGAAAAAGGAGAAGACTCCCTTAGAGCATTTGTTTAGGTTCTTAGAGTAAGTTTACCTTTTTACGTATATAAAATTAATGCAAACTTTTTACAGAAAATTTAGAAAGCTATTAAAAAGTAACCTGTATATAAAACAAGCTTTCTAAACAACTTTTTTTAATTTTTTTTAGATTTCAGTAAATCAGCAAAGATTAACTCTCGGAGGACAGAGGCACTATTCCAGAAAAACCACCTAGATCTTCTTTTCTCAAAGTATAATTTGGCAAACATGAACACCCGGTCTGCTTTGCTCTTAGGAGCTACTCTCCTCACACGCTCGGAAATGCCAGGGCGCACTCTCTCTTCCTTCTGTGCGTGAAGAGGTCAAAAGCTGTCAGAAATCCTGTCTTAAAGAAACCTCGTTAATTTGCTTGGACCACCAGTCAATTTAAATGTCATAGCTGAAGGGGCGGATGCAGCAGAGCACACGAAGAAAAGGGCAGCTGCACTCACAAACGGATGAGGCCAAGGTGAGCGCCGGGAGCGAACACAGGGAACAGGGTCTGAGCAACATCAGGGTTTGAACCCTGGAGAAAAAAGTCGAGCGCTGTGGCCGACGAGTTTTTGATGAAAGATTTATGGTAAACAGAGTACACACGCCCTAGCCAGACTTTGAACGTCCATTTAGACCAGTAGGTAACAAAAAGTTAGACAGCAAATGGTTGTCTAACCATTGACAATGGTTGGAAAGCGTTTGGATTGTTTAAAACAGAAAATACAATCACAAATAAATAAAACGTACAATTCAGAAAATATAAGCAAAGTAGTCTCTGTGATAAAGGAGGAATGGATGGGGAACACTTTGTGATTTTACAAGGACTGGACCAATTAGGAGGATTGATCATAAGGAACATAAGCAAAAGCAAGGCACCGAGATTCAGGGATAATTTTTTAAAGCTTAACTAATGATAGGAAATTTACAAAAGGTCAGCAGGCAATTAAAAAAGAAACTTTAACTCTCCTCTAAACAACAGGAAAATTAAAAAAAAAAACTACTTGGTAGGGATGGAGGAACAGAGCCAATAATCTCTGTGCCTGATGTCTTCTGAAGGAAGTGTAATTCCTCGCAAACTGCAGGTGACAAAGTGGGCTGGGATGTAACTGATGGCCACGTGGCTGAACAGCTGAAAGAGAGCCATTGAAACGAGGCCATTGCTTTCACTGTTTAAGCCCCTGTTACCGAGGAACACAGAACACATTGTCAAAATTTGAAGGATTGCAGGAAATGATTTGGACGGAAATCTTCCTGAATTTTAGTAAAGAATAAAAGGCTAATTTTATAGAAGGCCAAGTTCAGACTATACATACTGGCTAATTCAGGCTTCTGATATATCCTCAAAAGAATTCTTAAACTGATGTGAGATATACCCTGAGAAAGGAAATGGTGACCACCATGGATTTTAAGACTCAGCAGGTCTAGTCTGAGTGCTGCTGGAGACGAGTCACAAATCCCTACATCTCCCAGCACTCCTACCTCCAGCCACACCTCGTCAACTGCTGCGAAGTCCTCACCATAGAATACCGCGTGGGAAGCCGACCCCTGCAACCCCACGCTCCCTACTCTACCAGCTCCCGCTCCGTCCCTAACCATAATCTCCCGATTTATGGGGAAAAAGTGTCTACCGAGGAAATGATTTGTTTTTACTATCTACATGTATTTACATTAGTCAATACTTCGAGCGTCGCAGCAATGTGGTCTCCGTTACAGTTCACTTCTGATGCTGTGGCGTGAAATCAGCCCCACCCAATACGAAAACAGATCCACAGGGCTGCGTTCCAATAAAACTTTATTTGCAAAACCAGGTGGCAGGCTGAATGTGGTAGACAGGCCGTAGATTTCCAGCCACTGATTTCTGAGACAGAATCTCTCACGTGCTTTGGCTCTGCAGAGAACTGTTTGATATGCCACGTTCGTTCTTGCATCAGCAGAGTCGTTCCCTTACAAATACTGTATTTGAAAATCAAGGCACTTTGCATTTTACACTCTGTTCTTAATAATTTCATTCTTAAAATATTATGTCTTTATACGCATGTTGTGTGATTTATGTATGGTTGTCTACCCCTTACAATGATGTGTCAGGGAGTTGACAAGGATAAGCTAATTTTGCCAGTAAAGAATATTTGTTTTTTTCTGAGGACCTTCACATATATTCAAAGAATATTGTGTACTCAGGCAAATGTGATGCTAATGCTCGAACAAAGCAGGGAACGCATTTTGTTTCTGTAGGGTATTCCACACAGTGACCACTCTGCAAGGGTTCTTCACTGAACAATAGGGATTTGAATGTGATGTTTCCATTTATTTCTCTAAAAGGAGTTAAGATCTCTTCTCAAGTAGGGCTTTATTTCTTTATCACAATAAAAAATTCTGTGTTCAAAATGTGAAGATCCCTCGGTATAAGAATCAACAAAACACTCAACAACATAATTCTTAGGTAACTTTTTAAAATGAGAAGAAAATATTGCATTGTATTATCATATATGTTAATTTTTAACATTTCATCTTTTACTTGTGGTAGGTATTAAGTAGAATAGCACTATGAACGCAACATCCCTGAGCATTTATTGTGAATCATTCTACCAAGAGAATAGTCATGTATTTGAATCTGAATGATTGCAGGACAGAAATGGCTTTGTCTTCCTCATCTAAATTCAGCCTTACAGTTCTGAGAGCCCTGGGCTTTGCAATGCTGGATTGTCATGCTTGTCTCTAGTCGGGAGTCTAACACGTGTAATTCTCATCCATTAAGAGCCTCATCCCTCAGGCAACTTCTTATTTACTTTGTTTCTAGTGATACTTTGAAAAATTGCTCTTCAGCCTTTTTTAGCAGCTTTTGCAATGACTGAAAATGCCATGTGCAAATAGCAGTTTAAGGCAAAATGATGCAAATGCGAAGGCATCACTGAAGTGTCTTTTATACTGAGAACAGCCTGCTATAAATATCAATTATCTTGTATTTATATATTGCTGCATCTATGTGGCGTATAGAAGCATATCTGTCTATTTTTCTGTTGTTAAGATTGAAGAGATCGCTATGCTCTTGAAATCTCTCTGGAAACAAATGATAATAAATTTGAAGTAACTGAGAATAAATTTTCACTCCATATTTCCAAAAGAATAATGTCTCATCTTCACTTATTTTATGGCAAATGTGCAACAAATATTTACTCTTTTAAATTGAGTATTTCTAATTACATGACTCATTTGGAGGCTTTAAGCAATTTGCATCATCTTGTCATTACAATATATATATGTAAAACCACAACAAAGATATCGCTGAAGAATTTCAGAGCATTTCAAAGCTCTGAACAGTCGCTAGGTTTATATGTATTAAAGTCTATACAAACAGGCAAAAGACGTCAAAGACAGAAACTGACTGACAAAATTATGAAGTGGTTTAGAACTGAACTACAGTGCCCGTAATCCCTTCTCTAGCTGGCTTCCTTCACAGGAGCAACCCACATGGGCAATTAGGAGGCACGCCCTATTTAAAGGGAAGAGCAGGAAGGTTTCAAGACACATCAGTGAGAAATTACAACAGTTCCAGCCTGGAAACTAAATTAGAAGGAACGTGAGCAAACTGGTACCACAAACAAAAATGTAGGAAGTAAAATAAAGACTAGGAAATAGAAGCACGAAGAAAATATATGTAAATACCAAATAACATAAACGGCTTTGGGGGAAATCAATGATATAGAAGATGAGCTAAGAAGGGTACATTTTGGTAGGGCACCTGAGAGGGGGGCCCGGTACAAAATGAAAATCCTTGGCTCTTGTTCAAAAAATAGGGAAAAAACAACCTCAAAGGTGAAATTATTGAGACTTTCAAGACGGCCACTTCCAAGCATTAAACACCAAGTCCAAGATCCTCCTGAGCCCGGTCTCTGTGCATTGGCATGGGTTGCACATTTAGCAAGCTTGCCTCAGATCTGATAGGAACATAATTGAAGTCCCCAAGGCAGAAAACCAAAGAATAAGTTGTTGAAAGAATAATTACCTAAGACTTTTCTGGACAAAATATGAGCCCACGCATTGGAAGGCAAAATGTGTAGATGAGAATCCAACTCATAATATTCAGTGAGACAGTCTTCCCAAATTCCTCCTAAAAGCAAGATAATCAGATTGTCAAAACCTCTGACAGCAACATGTTACGCCAGAAAGCAAAAGAGGGACATTTACAAACCACTCCAGAAAAGAAAAATGTAATTGAAGGATTGTAGATTCAGCTAGGCCATCCTCCAATTACTGAAGGCACCTTAAAATCAGTTATGAATAAAGACCACTTTGAGGAATATCACAGCCATGAGCCTCCCTGGGGAATGGATTAGCAAATGAAGTTACAGCAACGAAAGAGGTTTAGAGAAACTATGGCACGCTCTTTTGTTGTGGCTTGGGAACATTGGAAGGAGCATGGGGGACATTGTCTTCTCCGCCTGGAGGCAGTACAAATCAATCCTCCACGCGTTCAAGAACTTCATCACGTGGTCTCAATATTCTGCAAGAGGGAGAGGCCCTGTGTCCAGCTTTAATTCTATTACTTTGTAAAAGAAGTGGAAATAAGTGTTGCATGAATGGCCAAAATGCCAGGTCACAGGGGATTTGTCCAGTTCCCTGCTAGTCTCATCCCTGTTTGCTTTACCCACTCTGAGACTGGCCACGTACAAGTTTAGAACTGCATCATTTCTGTGAATTTAACATTTTATCATTGATCATTGTATTTATTTGGTATGTCAATTATTAAAATGTAAACATCAGAATATTAGAATATTTATGGGCCCTGAAAATTTATGCTCTGCCACACTTGTACGCTAAAAGAGATTCTTCTCAATAATTGAGAAATAATTTTTTAAATGCTCTCTACTGCAAACACTTTATATTTTATTATATTGTCTAGATGATATGTGAAAGTGCTTAAAATTTAAACCCAGTTTCTGGAATATAGCTTGTAGGAAAAACATGATACCAGTTAAATATATGGTTTAAATCATAAGCAAAATGTGCATAAAATATATTTATATCCTTAATATTAAAAAGAACTTCATATATCCTTATTCTTAAATACATGTACACTCTCTGTATATAGTTTTAGAGCTTAAAAACATACCATAAATAAACATTTATTTAGTAAGCAGTATTCTGATTAATGTATAATATTTGAATGCATGGTTGAATGTTTTCAAAAAGGTTTTAAATCAAATCAATTAATAATCATACTTTTAATGACTTTCTCAAGTAATGGCATTTATAGAAAATATCAAAAATATTAATTTGCCAAAATGAAAATTTGTAGTGTTTCTTAATTGGCTGTACATTCATTCTAAGTCAAATTGGTTTTATATTAATAAGAAAATGCTATGTAAATTAAAATATATTTTAGAAATGTGAGTTGTTTTGTAAGCAGATATGGAAATGTTTTTCCTGAAGAATAACATAAAAGTATCAGTCTCATAGTGCTCATAGGTCTTAACACATTTAGAAATCTCCATCTTTCATTCAAGTCTAAAATTTGATTTAAAAATTCAAATGTTTCCATTAAAAATAATACATTTCAATAAAATAATACTTTTAGACTTTTTATTGTAAAAATATGTATGGAAATGTGCAGAAAAATAGCATTATCAGCTGAATAATGTCCCTAGAAGGATACACTGAGGCCCTAACCCCTAGTATCTGTGAACGTGACCTTACTTGGAAATACGGTCTTGGCAGGTGAAATCCAGTTGAGAAGAGGTCCTGCTGTATCCCCTCTAAGGCTGTGCTCTTACCAGGAGAGGAGGCTCAGAGACGGAGGGAGGAGGCCAGCTGGGGTGGAGACAGAGATCAGGTCTTGCTGCCAGGAGCCAAGGGGAGCCTGGGGCTCCCGGAAACTAGAACACCTCGGATGAGTCTCCTGCTGAAGGCTTCAGAAGGAGCGTGCATGGCCCTGACCACTGGATTTCAGACTTCTCATCTCCAGAACCCTACCAGGATATATTTCTGCACTTTAAGCCACCCAGTCTGTGGTACTTTCTTAGAGAAGCCCTAGGAAACTAACACAAGCAGGATATACCTCTCCATGTTTATTGCAAAGTAAATATTCATGTAATTATGAGGCCCTCCAAAGCCCCCTCATGCCTACTCTAATCCACCAAATGTTTCCTTCTTCCTGAAAAAGTAATTACTTTCCTGAGTTTTAGAATAATCACATCTTGCTTTTCTATGCAGTTTTACCAGCAGAGTGTGCATGTGTAAACACTGCAGTTTAATTTTGAACTCTGTATATGTCTCAAATTATACTCCTTGCTTTCTGCTCGCTGAGTATATGTGCTTTGAATTCCCACTGAAGCCTAGCATTCCAGTGAACAAATACTCCATCGTATATGTATTCATTATGCTCTTGAGGAACTTGTAGGTGTTTCAGTTTGGAACAATTACAGAAACTTCTTGAATATGACTCTTGATTCTCATGCGAATTATTTTAAGGGTTTCCTTCCATGAGTTTCAATCACTCCAAAGCCTCACTGATGTTTGAAATTGTCATTCTCCTTCATTGTACAAATGCAACAGAAACAACAAAAAATGATTGTATTTCCCACTTGAATTATATAGCTGTTTTTGCATGAAGACATTCCAGAGTTGCCATCATAGTCAGAATTAAAGGACATAGCTGAGATAACAGCTTTATCTCGAAGGGAATTCATTAATATAATTATGAAAAAAAAGAAATGATAAGCAAGTCTGGTGGAAAGGGAGACGGGGGCAATTCCTAATGAACAAAGAGCAGTGTGTGTGTGTGTGTGTGTGTGTGTGTGTGCGCCTCACACATACGCATATCTGTGTCCTATCTGACGACCTGGCTGCTGTGATGTAGCATCAGCCCTCGGTACTCTCCCCGCCATCGCCTACAGGTGTGCTAGCAGGCGAACAGGGACCCGCGGATAAACTGTCACTTATGCAGCAAACTGAGAGGGGCAGGGATAATGAACTGCAGTCTGGGTCCTGCCAAGATGCCTTCTCGCACTTTGGAACTCCACCCTCACTGTAATTACCTCATTGATCATCAGCCCTGCACTCACACACCAGGGTGGTAATGAATGGACGGCTATTAAAAGCAGGAGGCAAAACTTACTTGAAAAATTGGCTTTATTTAATGTATTAAAGGACATTATGTACAGATTCTGTCAAAGTGTACAAAGCGCCTTAGATAAAGGTCCTCTCAGAGAAAATGTTCAAAATAAATTAAGCAGACAAAAGTCATGTTCTCGGCCTCGCTGGGAATGTTTTAAGTGTGACAAAAAGAGTTATTGGCCAGTTCCAAATGGACAATGGACAAGTCACCAAAATGTCAGGACTCTAACCGTGGTTCCCTAGAGTTCTCGTGCCCATTCCAAGTCAAGGACAGTGTGGCCATTCCAACGTGAAAAAGGCCAGAATAGGAGGTAAGTTTTCTCCAAAGTGGGCAAGGTGGAGGGATTTATACTTACACCACCGAGATCCACAGATATCCAGCCAAGCATTCAGCAAGGTTCCCTTAGATGCTAAGAAAGGCTGTTAATATTTTATGACAGAGATTCTCAAAACCTTCTGCACCGATAGTGGTGACATTTGCCATGGCCCAGCCTACCCCAGATCAATTGTATGGATTTCCAGTCTGCGGGATAGAGGTATCAGCATTTACTGAAGGTCCAGGTGGTTTGAATGTTCATGTAGGACCCAGGCTACCTCCTGAGATGGATGGAACTATACTGAACAACCTTTGGCTGACATCAGAGGCCCGTATATTTCCTAATAGAAGTTGGAAAAAACACCCCATGGACACTGTAACTTGTCCTTTTGTATCCATTAAGTTTTACATATTCTAGCATAGTAATATATTGTCAAGAATAAATCAGAATCTCCATTCTAGAGAATGAGTTTTACTTCACTTTCCACAAGAAATGGAGGAATTTCAGGTTTCAATACAGGAGAAAGAAAGTGCAGGGGGAGTGGATTCAGTGGCAAATTGACATGCAGTAGCTGGCAGCCACCTGTCCTCTGCAGAGACTCAGTCCACATGCACCTGATTCCTATAAAGAGCGGCCTCCACAGGCCCGTGCAGAATGTCAGCTTCGGGAGGTTAAGGTTCGCATTCTGCCAGATTTAGGCAGAACAGAAGGGTGAGAATGGGTCATTTGCCTTTTGATTTAAGGGACCCCAGCTCTTCACTTGAGTGAAGAGGGATTCACTCACAGATTAAAGTGGCCAACCCCCTCTTGACTTTCTGGCTGACATTAACATTCATTTCTTAAGAAATCAATTCAAATAAGTTGATACATCAAAGTCATGGTCAATGATAATGTTAAGCATTACCAAATATCTCCTTTGGTTGACATACTTTAACACTAAGCAATATTTATGAACATTTTCCAATTCGCAGCCCCACAATAATAAAAAGTAAATTATAATAAAAGCACTATGTTAATTTCAAGCTCCATTAGAAGTGGAGGGTGGGGAAAAGCTACTGTTTTCCAATTGTAAGGGATAAAATTAGTAGGGAACCAAATCTCATTTAATGTCTTAAAAGGGGATTGCAAACAAAGGCAGTAAAAAAAAATCACGCTATGAAAAAACTATTTGACGGTATTATTTTAAGGCACATTATCTCACTTAATGGAAATAGATGGCACTCACTAATTTCATCAGTACCCATAAAATGAGGTAATGTACTGTAAAAGTTAAGCACTTGTAAGGGGGAAATATTGCAATTGAAAGTTTGATGCTAACTGCTTAAATCCTTTATAATATGTTTGTTGCATGTGGATATATTGAATGCTATGTGCCGCTCTAGGCTTGAAATAATCAAGAGATACGTTTTTATTAAAATCAGTTTCATTGCTCCATTCATTATATATTTAAGATATTTCTTTAGATTGCTTAAGCAATTGACTGGCTATAGTGGATGATAAAATTCAATATGAAAAGAAAAAATGAAACATGAGTAACTATAATATCAAGGAATACTAATTTATTTTCAACTAACATTAGCAATTAACATCCATGAATCTTTGATGAAATGCCTATCATATATCTCAATGTGCATTCAAAAATGCACAATCTTTGTCTTCAAAGGCATCCTCAACATACTGTTCTGTGTTAAATAAAGTAAATTTTATGATACTTCAGAGACCAGCCGTGTAAAACAGAATGGTGTTAGGAAACCTTATGCTTCCTGAACTGACTAGGGAAACTGTCTAAGTGACCTTTATAATCAGCATAATTGGTGTCACCTCTTCTACAGCGTAAACATGCTACTGTATATCAACACCCTTTGAATGAGGAAAACTCTGCTTTTCCACGCAGATTGCAAATACAACCTTTGTTCAAGACACTTTGATAAGTTAAAATGCTTACAAGTAGCCATGGTTCAAAAAAAATAAAAGTTGCTGTGATGTTTGATCCTGACTGAAATATTGAATAAAAATATTTGGTTAAAAAAATAATCCCAGCATGAAACAGAAAGACTTGGCTATTAGTCAACACTGGCTTTCTTTATAGATTAATTTGTTAAAAGGAAATAAGGCTGATGTAAATTTTATACCTGTTCCCTACTACATAAGCTTCATGAAATCACGGAGTTTATTTCATATGTGTTACCTATTCCATTGATTGATGCAAGCTTCACGCTGTGGTAAGAAAAGCAATCTCCGTGATTACCTCTGAAGGAGAAAACAGTGCAGGAGCAGAGGTCAAAACATTTTCAGTTGTGAAGGAACTGAGAGCACCTCCGTTTCCTGTGGATTTCATCTTTATTTTCTAATTCCCTAGTGATGGTACTTCCTTGTTAGTCTCCTATCACCACTGGACAGGGGGAGGGAAAGGAGGAAAGAATTTACTTCCTTCAGCGCATCTCAGTCAGATCTGGTATTTTTCACGCCTCCGGAGGTCCTCCCTCAGTCTTGTTGGAAATAACTTGTACACCTCCTGTGGTCGGGAACCATACGCCTGAGTGTGTCTTCCAGGGAGCGTCCGGCATTCAGGATGCTGCGTGGCTGACTAATGTTGACCACTGAGGTTTGACTGGTTGTGCCTGGTGTTTGGGGACATGGAAACACAATCTGGTGACGCTCACTGCTAGTGTGTGTGGCCTCATCATTTACTACTGATCTGGAGGTGTCTGAACATTGTAGAGTCTTCCTACCAACTCCAAGACTCCACAGAGTCCTGGCCAGCAGCTACCACGTGGCACAGATTTTGCATCCTCAGATGAGGACAGGGGCTCCAGGAAACCAGGAAACGCCACACATCTTATGCTACTCCTTTCTGCCATCAGCTCGATGGCATCACTGCCACACAGGTTTAAAAGAGACCCCATTTTGCTTCTCCTG
>PVIA01013368.1:0-32471 GCA_004024845.1 Tonatia bakeri | reverse complement strand
ATATCTGATAGTTGAGTTGCCTCTATTTCATTTAGCATTCTTTCTGAGGCTTCCTCCTTCCCTTCATTTGGAGATTGTTTCTTTGTCTTCCCATTGTTTGTGAGACTCTTCTTGTTAGCCTCAGCTTCTTAAATTGGTCTGTTCTGGCTCCCTGGGTTTATGGTGTGAACTTCTGTGGTAGAATACCTGTGAGATTCAGCAGTGCAGTGTCCTTGATGTCCTGAGCTCACTGGTCTTGGGCTGTCGTTTAAGTTGACTCTGTGTTTGTCTTTGGGTTTTGTTTGTTGTTGGTTCTTTCTTTGGTGGGTCCTTCCCACCAGCTGGTTAAATGAGTTTCACTCTGTCCACCCCCTCTTGTATTTTGTTGTGTTGGTGAGGACAGTTTTTGTTGAAGCTGGTTCTTCCATGTGTATAAGGTTTTGAGGATTCTCTCTTGCTCTTGTTCAGTTGTTTGTACTGGGTAGTGTCTCCACTGTTTAGCTGTATTTCCAGATAGGACCTGTATTGAGGTTTGTGTGGTTTCTAATCCCTCCTTCACCTTCTTCTGTTGTTATCTGTTAGTGGTTCTTTTGTTTTTGGGTTTCCTCTTCCAGTGGGTATCCTGGTGTTCACCACTTCCACCTACTCTTTTTTGTGATCAGTTGGAGGGAGAAGGCAAAATAGTTTAAGACAGCAAGAGAGCTGTGATATTTACAGTAGCAGCCAGTAGAGAAGAGATAGGAGATCCTTTGGGTATGTATAGTGTTAACCATGATCTCCCACCCAACTAGCCAATTTTTAGAGAGGATGGAAAAAAGACAAGACTCTTATTGGGGATGGAAGAATTGTGAGTTGGATCTAGAAAGCAGTGAAGCTGTGGGAGGTCAGATTATGAGGTAATGTGAGAGTAAAGGATAGTAAATAGGTGTAGTGTGTGAGAGAATAGAGTTAACCAGTACAATAATGGAGTTCAGGAAATCATGAAGTGGGCTAAGCTCTGGGAGAGGTGTTGTGAAGTATTTACATTTGTATGGAACAGCTATTATTTACAATAATATTAGAACAACAATCATATGACAGAATCTATGTGATCTAGATAACAAGAATAGGGAGTATAGAACCTTGAGTAGTGTGCTAATGGGACACAAGTGAAGTGAAGGACAGTAAATTAGCAACCCACTATGAAAGAGATATCAGGGGAAACCTGTCAGGTGAGCAATATAACCAACCTAGCAAATCAGACTATACAGAAAGAAAAGGAATACAAAAATACTATTAAAAGATGTAAAAATAATGGAAAAATAATAACAATACAAATATGCAATAACTTGCAGGTTCTCTGTAATAGCAGAGTGAAATTTGTGTCACTGTCACAGCTGTTGTGATCCCCTTCTTTGGGTACAACTCTGGTCCTTTCACAGTTCTAAGGTTTTTTTTTTTTTGGTCTCACTTGTAGGTATTAAAAAAAAGGCAGATGAAGGAAGGAAAGAGAGATAAAATTGGAGGAAAGAAAGGAAAAAAGAATAAAAGAAGAAAGGAGGAGAGAAAGGAAAAAGGAATTGAAAGAGAAAAATAAAAGTTAAAAATTAAAATTATTAAAAAAATAAAAATAGAATAAAATTAAAAAGCCTTTTGGTTTCAAAGTGGCCAAACCAGTTTTTCTGGTCTTCCTGGCTTCAGAAAGCTGAGGGGTGATTGGTATGGCTTTTCTTCCTACCCAATTTGCACCCAGTCAGCCTTGAGCACTCTCCAGGGAGCTATCCTGGCACCTCTTCCCTGCCTGCACCTTGGGTGTGGGACACAGGCTTTTCCCCAGGGTTACCCCTGTGGGCTGAGGTGTGGGGGTGCACTCGCGCATGCGCTTTGGCCAGGCTGCCTTACCCTTCCCAGTGCTATGGGGGTGTGCAGGGTCTTCTGCACAAGCACAACCTTCTGTGCAACCTCAGGATTGCTGCCTGGCTGTGTGACTGGGAGGCTGGAGCGATTGCTGTAGGAGAATTCCCCAAGCAGTGTCTCTCTTTTCACTTTTTCTTTTTGAGAAATTCCTCCTACTTAAGCCTGCCGCTCCATATAGTGGCCTGGCCTCTTCAGTAGCCTAACTCTCCAGCCAGACCAGGGACTATGGGGGTCAAGGCCTGTCATGCAATTCTCAACTCTGCTGGTGTCCGCAGACTCCAAGGGTGCTCACATCCCCTGTGTGTTTGCAAGCAACCGAGTTTCTCCCTGTGACGCTCCGACCTTGTTTGACTGGGGAGGGAGCAGTTGTCCAGCTCTCTCCCAAGGACTCGTGGCAAACCTGGCAGCCAGCTCCAGGCCTAGGGATGTAGCTCCCCTGGACCCCGCACTGGTCCCTGGGACCTTATTGTCCTGCAGCACTCTCCTTACAGTCTGGTTTTTGGTTCCGCTACAATTTTTGGTCTCTTATTTTCATATGTTGAGGTACTGTGGGTTGTTTGTTCTTTTACTCCATAGATGGCTAGGATTTTCTCCAGTGTGTAGGGGCAAGTGGAATCTGCTGTCTCCTACCCCCACGCCATCTTCATCCATTGTCTATTTTATTTTTAAAAACAGGTTTAATACTTGAATCTTCTATCTCAGAAATTAATAAACACTTCAGTTTTTTAATATCTGCTCATAGTTGCAATACTCATAAGAAAGTATTAATCCCAAAATCTTCTGTAAAAATGTTATGTATCTAATTAGGTTCAGTTAAAAGGGAATACAATTTCAGATTTGGGGATAGAGGGCTGTTACAAGTTTCAAGGGACTGAATTGTATCCTTTCAAAAATTCATGTATTGAAGTTCTAACCCCCAATGTGATGGTAGTTGAAGAGCAAGCCTTTCTGAGGTAATTTCATTTAGGTGAGGTCATCAGGGTGGAGTTCTCAAGCTACGGATTAGTGACCTTACAAGAAGAGACCAGAAAGCATGCTTTCTTCTTTCTCTTGCTATGACTGAGGAAAGGCCATGTGAGCACACACTGAAGAGGCAGTCATCTGCAAGCCAGGAAGTGGGTTCCAACCAAGAACTGAGTCTGTCAGCAGATTGATCTTGGACTTTCCATCTTCCAGAACTTTGAGAAACAAGCATCTGTTATCCAAGCCACCTAGCTTATGGTATTTTCTTAAAAAGCAATCTGAGCTAATGAAGACAAAAATAGTCACTTATACTGATCATATTTTAGAGCATTCCACAGTTCCAAGCTTTCTGAACTTCAAGGCAGGGAAAGAATTCAGTCCATGTAAAAAACAGACTCTATTCCTTATTATCACAAACCTAAATGTGGATCAGTCTCTCTGTGCTGTCATGTTTTTTTAACACTGTTATTAAAATAAAAACATAAATCTGCAATTTGGGATTGAAATTTCTCTGTGATCTATGTGTTTGGCCCTCTGTGGGGCACTGGGAATACAATGGTTAACAAGATATATGTGGTCCCTGATGTCATTGCACTTACACACTTGTTGGGGAAATAAGAACACATACAATTATAAAGACAAATGTTCTGAAGTCAGAGGAATAGGGTGTTGTGAGAGCTCCATGAGTTCCTGGAAGGAGTGTGCAGAGAAGCTGAGACTACAGGTGATTAGGAGCAGGAAAGGTGGAAGGGGAAGGAAGAGTTCAGGCAGAGAACTGTTTGAGAAACTGAAAGAATTTTTTGTGCCTACAACACATAGTCAAGAAAGAGTGTTGTGAGAGATGAGCCTGAGTTACCCACATCTAGACTAGGCAGGTTACGTTAGCAACAGGAGTTTGAAGTTTATTTTAAGGGCACTGATGAACCACTGAAATTTAGTAGCAACTTGATAATAGTTGCATTTTAGAAAGATTGTTCTGGTTTCTGTGTGAAATGGATTGGATTAAAAAAAGAAAGGAGGTAATGATACCTAAGACCTGGAAAAGCTGTAACAATCCAGGAAAGAGATGACAGAACTGGAAAGAATTTAGAGATATTTATGAGTAGACTCACTTTGGTAATTGACTAGATATTGGATGGAGGGGCAGAGAAGGGAGGGTCAAGGAAGATATCTGGATGTCCATCACATGCTTTCCAGCTATCACATGCTGAAGAGATAGATCAAAGTAGAGGGGCAAGATATTTATTGAACTTTTTCATAAAAAGAGACTTTGGTGAGAGCCATCCTAATGTCATGGTGGCAAGACTGAAGTGGCCTGAGGAGTAAATGAAGATAAAGAAATGGAGTTAATTGGGAGGGTCATTCTTTATTGGAGTACTATTTACTGAAACACATCATTGCCTATCTGCCATAGAGTATATAGTTGAGAGAGAATGATGTGGAAAAATGTCAGAATATCATGTTTCCATTCTGCTGGGAAGATGGACTTCTAGAATGGGTATTCTGTGGATTGATGATGTTTCTCCCAGTATTTTTATAGGTTGGGTGAAATTGGCTGAATTCTTGATAACCCTTCACTTTTGTCATTCCAATCCTATTATGCAGGATCAGAGAGTGGTCCAACTAAGCAAATACTTACCAGAAGCCAAGAATTAATGATTATTGCTTCAAATTGAATTGAAAATATAAAGATAGGTCCTGATGAAATCAGTCAATCAGTTCTCTTGGCCTGATTCCATGTTTTCTTCTGGCTTCCCCAAAGAAGTAGTAACACTATTTGCTCAGAGAAATCTGAAGACATTCTCAACCAACAGAGTCATTTCTGCACCTAATAGTCTCTGTTCTTTTAAGACTGGAAAGGGTGGTTCTGAAGGAAGTTTCCAAGGGAATTAGACTTGGTTAAATATCTTGGGAAGAAGTAAAGTTATTGCCTCCGGCATGGCCACTTTTTGCCTCACCTACTTTCTCTACTTGCTTAGTCCAGAGCTTGTTGGAGAGTCCCACCCCTCTTTCTAACTCATGAGTCCTGATGAGCTTCCTTTGTAGAATGTGTATTCCTCTTCTGGCCTGACAGTCTGGAGGCTTCTCTTTTTAAGCCCCTGGCTCACTAATTCAGTGTAATTGCTCTCACCCTACTAAGAATAGCCTTGCTCTCTGCTCTTGATGCCATGATGTTGGTATGGCTCTTTCTGAGCCAGTTTTGATTCTGCTCCCCTGGAATTGTCATGAACCTTTCAGGACACTGCCTTTTCCCAGACCTTCCTCCTCCATGACCAGTCTGCACACCCTGCTGCATAGACTGCGGAGTTTCTGGAGAGCTTGACAACTGGCATGATTCAGGTCTGATTATTTAAGAAGAGGGAAAGTGACTTAATTCACTTCTTAGTTTTTTGTTTTCTGATTTTTTAATTCACTCCATAATCATATTGGAAAATCCCTGACATTGTAGTTCCCTGTATTTTTGAAAGATCTCTGCAAGATACTTTAAAACCACCCAGGAAGTTGGAGGTTTGTGGAGGTAGGGGGATATAGGCCACTGAACTCAAGTAAAAGTCAGTTTCAAGAGAGAAATAAGTCCATTTAATAGTTTAAGGTGAGAAATGATACAGATGTGAAGTAGAACAGGTGGTATATATCCGAGACATTTCAATGATACAATCAATAAGGCCTGGTGACAGATTGGATATTGGGAAGAAATGGGTGGGGATTATTCAAGATAACACTGAGATTTTTAGCTTGATGTTCTATTTACCATGATGTTTAATGAGTGGAGAGAAACTATGAACAATAATGAGTTTAGTTCTTTATATGTTGAATGTCAGGTGCTTGTAGAATTTTTGGCTAGTGAAGTCTGGTAAATATTCAAAGGTATGGGTGGAGTTACATAGACAGTTGAAGGCTAAGAATGAGGACTACAAATATATTGAGTTTTCCTTATTGTTTTATTTATTTTTTGTTCTTGTGTTTCTAAATAGTAAAATAAACCAATTTGTGACCATTTTCAAAGATTAGAATAACATATAATTGAAGCATGCTCTCCTGCCTGGCAGTGTGCACGTGCAACACTGCGGATGACTCTTTGAAACACAAGAAATAATCATGCACAGAAGCAGTTTTCTGTGAGGAAGTAAAGAACATAGTGGCCACTCTCCAAGTCGGGGAGTGCCCATGGCTAACCCTCTCATGGGGAGAGCCCACAGCTCACCCTTTCGTGGGGAGAGCCCTGTTCCTTTTTTCCAGTGGGTTTTTATTGAGAAAGTAGACAGTGTGTGGATTCACAATCTGGCAGAAGGGATCAAAGGGAACAGGTAACTTACAAAGATGCTAATAGAGTCCCTGTTGTGATTCTGGGCAGAGATTGGAGTTTTATCATATGAAAGGATGACAGGTTCCAAAGGTTTCCTGTCTGTGCTTTCAAATTCTAAGTTAATAACATCCTCCAGCAAACAGATCTCACAGGATCTTGCATATTCTATGTCCCAGGCCTGATTACCCCGGAGGTCCACCATCTCCAGTCTGAGCTGCCCCTTTGGCTGTTTGCTGAGCCCTTAGAAGGGCAGGAGACAGAGGCAACCAAGAGACTTGGAATTCTCACATCTAAGTACAAAGACTCAGGCTAAGAGGCGGCAGGGGTTGATGTTGATCACCCCTTCCTTTCCATAGCCCCTTCATTTCCACAGCCTCGTGAGTCTTATCCACAGGCCTTTATGTGGTCAGTACCTGTCTTAGGTTGTCCCTTGATTAAGGAGTCTTACCCATCATTGGTAAGCTGATCAAGCATTAAAGGCCAGGCACAGAACAGGTATCGTTCATGCCAGGAAAATGAATTTTGTCTCCTTAGTGGCTCCTGGTCTGGAGGTTTCTCACTCAGCCTAAGTTACAGGGGGTTGCAGCTTCCTGAGACCAGGCAGGGCGGCCCTCAACATAATTTTAAGAAGGAATATAAAATGAGGAATTCTTAGAGTAGAACTGGCAGTGAAGAAGAGAAATGTAAAAATTAAAAAAACTCAAATATAAGAATTTAAAATCCCAGGGTCTTTAGCATACATCGAATGCAGCATTAAATGCAGCCAGAAAAGTCATGTAATGGGAAGAATAAAACGGCCATTGAACTCAGGAACAAAACACCTATTTATATTTTTAAGAGTGAATTCAGAAGCTGTAACATCTGCTATTTATTACAGTCACAGCCTCTGTGCCAGCTGATTTCTGTACAACACACATATACACACAACACATATGTACCCACAGTACACACACACATGTTTGTTTCCTTTTACATATTGCTTGAGGTAGGCCTCCGGTTTTCATATGACCCAATGCAAAGAGAGAAACATTCAGTCATAATATTCTTAAGCTGGAAATGTATATGGGGTTATAACTATCTTTAGAACTAATATCTGAAAGATATTTCTTCCGTGGGCTCTTATAATGAGTGCATCATGCAACCATAAAGAACAAGATTCTTGATAATACTCATAGAACAAATTTAACAATAAGTGAGCTCACATAGATTTTTAGAAGTCATTTAAATAGACCAGTGGCATACTGCCAAAGGCAGTACATTTAAAACAATTGCTATGGGGAGGGTAATGAAATCCAGATCTATAAGCCATCTGGTTTCAACGAAAATAAAAACTATAATCTAGATCTAGAAAGATCACAAATGGTTGCTCATTGGCTATGTCTGCTCAGTAGATATTGCTTTTAGCATGTAGAACTTAAACACTGAATGATTGAAAAAATAACTATGAAGAGTTTTATATAAAAATCCTTATTTTTTTTTTTTCTTCTCTTGAGCATTAAAAGACCCAGAACATAGGCCTGCCTTCTTGTATGGCATCCACTGGGTAGCTCTCTCTTTAGATGGGTAATGTGCTCTTTAGTTTGCCACAGTATTCACTCATTTATATTAATTGCCTGAGCCCTGTAGATATGAAATTTGTGACCTCTACTACAGAGAAAGATAAAGACAGCATGCTGTTTAGGAAATCCTTAATTTGTGCCATTCATTAAACTTTTAGATGACTATTGTATGGCACAGAATATAAGGTTGTATACTGTGACAAAAATTTGGAACACAGATGGCACACCTACAGACATTTTTAGAGTAGAGCCATACTTCAATAGCTAACTGCACTTGAGTTAAGGTTGATATTTTTTTATGTACTTGAAAAAATTACACCTGAATGTAATGTCGCACTCTCTTTTTACCCAGAAGTGGGAAGAAGGAGGCTTAGCACGCAGGGTAAAAGTTCCTCAGAAAATTGTTCTGAATTACCACTGACACATAAAAAAAATTGTTGTTAAAAATCCAAATGTTTGGCACTGACTGGCATGGCTCAGTTGGTTGGGTGTTGTCCGGCAAAACAAAAAATTACCGGGTTTGATTCCCGGTCAGGGCACATGCCTGGGTTGAGAGCCCGGTCCCCAGTTGGAGCACATGCAAGAGACAACCAATGTTTTCCGCATCAGTGTTTCTCTCCCTCCTCCCTTTTTCTCTCTGTTCTTCTCTCTCTAAATAATAAATAAATAAAATCTTAAAAAAGAAGTCCAAATGTCTAGATATGATAATTTAGCCTTAAATACATTAAAGTTGGTGTACCAAAAGAATTATAATTTTGAGTAATGCTATTTACTAACGAGACTTCCAATTAAACAAATTATATCCTGGATAATCAAATATAATGACTTGCTGCATATATTTAAGTATTGCTTAACTTTTGAAGAATATTTACATTTGTGATCTAGATGCATACATTGTAATCTACTTGGCCAAAGGATAAATAGCTGGTGGTTAGGTTGTCTGTAAAGGCTTCACCTAGTTCATACCAATAGAATAATTTCACTGGCACAAAGAATGTTTCTTTCCAATATATGAAATGGGAGGGAAGAAAGAGGATGCATCCAATTCATCAAAAATAATTATCAAGTCATTAAGATGCAAGTTAAAGAGAAGGAGTAAGAACAGAACACATTCTTATTTCACCCACTGTTCTAAAATCTGGGGAAATAGTTGCTCTTTCTTCTTCCTTTTTTGCTCTTTTTTTTTTTAATGCTACGTAGCTAAAGCAATAGAAGTGGCCTATTAGAGTCCTAGAGAAAGAAAAGAGTGCTAAGGAGGGATAGTCAAGAATCACCACACTAAATATGAGAAGAGGAGGAAGTGCCACTGAGAGAGGAAAGGGAGAACCAGAAAGGGAGAAACAATGGGGAATATACCCCTAAGTTTTAAGGTAGAAACATCCAACAGCATCAAATGCAGCAAAAAGGGAAGTAATAGGAAGAGTAAAAAGGCCATTAACCTTGGGGACAAGCAATTTATTTATATTTTTGAGCGTGAATTCTGTTATTTATTACAGTCATAACCACTGCACCAGGTGATTTCTGTATAGCAGTTCTGCCTTCACCATAACCACCAACCTTTAGATGAGAATGAGCTTCCAATAGTTTAATTAATTTGTCTATGGTAATATTCATTTCTTCATGCCATTAAAACTATTTGATGTAATCCCTACTCTGAAGTAGTTCACACTTTCATTCTTCTATTTTTGAATGAGTAATGTTAAATTTTCAAATTCTTCATTCAAAAGACTAGAACAAAAGGAAAGGGGAGAACAAAAGGAAAGGGGAGGACAGGAGGAGGAGCAAGAAGGAAAGAGACAGAAATCTAGGTTTTAAATTTTGTCTTGGTTTATTTCAGCACATTGATGGATAGTATGATAATAGTTTCAGGAAAGATATGAAAAAGAAGGGACAGTAGGTTGAAGTGATATCCTTCAAATAAAGTAAAAAGTACCATAATTGAATTAAAAAACACAGGTGGGAGTTTAAGCCTTGGGAAAAGATGTAGGAATATCTTTTTGAGGCAGTGGAAAAGATGGTTTTAAATACACATAGATTTTGATTTTTCAGGGTGGGGCCAGAAGTTATGTCTATCAGTTTGTCTGGGAGATAGAATGGTAGCAAGGGCATCTCTTATGTGAAGGGTTGGGATAGAACAAGGCACTAGTCAGGTATGGTCATATATAGGGAAATGTTAAGGGAATTGCCTGAAAATGGGTAGGATTTTAAAGACAGCACTGATTCAATTAAATTCTTTAGATGATTGTTGGTTTTTGATTCTCCTATTCAAATGAAATCTTGTTGCATGTAGTAGGTAAGTTATGCCTTTGACACTGTCAAAGAACCACAAGTGGTTTCTTTGCAAGATGCCTCAGCCGTCCTGGTTTTTGGTATGCATGCGGAGATGGCCATTTCTCACTGCCTCTCTTTTTAGTTGTTACTTTGATTGTTTGAAAAACACATCCTTTTCCTGAAGTCTCACCAGGCTCAATCACTTTTTGTGAACTAGCTCTAGGAGCGAATTCTTCAGAGAAACTTTCAGTTGCTCCCCTGCACGATTATATGAAACTTTCAATTGCTCCCCTGCATGATTATATCTTTTCCAAAAGCCTGTCAAATGAATTCAATTTACACCTAGCATAGATGCCAATTTTATACTCACTGACCAACTGGTGTGTCAGACAAGACTATTCTCGGGTAGCTGCATATTTACCTAGAGCCAATTCTTCTTCCTTTCAATATTTTTTGCTCATTATACCATTACTTGCTTGGTATGCTAATGTACTACTGTATTTTTGTTTATGCTTTACCAAGACACTTGTTTCTTTGTTGTTTACTTTGAAAATGAAGTTTTAACAATTAATGTTGTTATTAAATGAAATAAAGCTACTTTTAAAGTATGATTTTTAACCATAATAGGGTGTTTCATGATAAGGATGTACCATAGTTTATTTCTTACTATTTGTTTTTCAGTTATTTTCACTTTTTCCTGTTATAAATATCTTTGCACATACATTATAGGATATTTATTTGATCTAGTAGCTTCAATATTTTTGCAGTTGATTTTTGGATGATCTTATTTCTGTTTTAAGGGAAGTAATAGAAATATATACACATATCTCTTAGCCTACTTCCTATGGATTAAAATTTCTCTCTTTTCCCTTCCTTCCCTCCCTTCTCCCTCACATTTAGAATGAAATTTAGAAAATATTTTCTGTCTGAGGTGATATTAATACATTATTTTTATAGTTGTATTTTTTGCAATTATATTTTTATATGCTCTGATTTTGGGGTAAGAGTTAAGAGATGTCCATAGCGGTGAGCTGATTATGCTAAAACTGTTTATTTTCTATTGATTTAAAATTGTCATGAACTAAATTCATTTACCTAACATGCACAGATTCATTTCTGGATTTGTTCATACATACTTTTAAAAAAGATTTTATTTATCTATTTTTAGAGAGAGGGGAAGGGAGGGAGAGAAACATCGATGTGAGAGAGAAACATCAATCTGTTGTCTCTCAGTGACCTTTGCTTTGCAAAATGATTCCCAACCAACTGAGCCACACAGGTCAGGACTTGTTGACATATTCTTGTGCTTGGTAGTACACGCTTATGTCACTTATAATAGGTTAGGAAGACAAAATTTTATCAATAATTTTATTTAAAACCAAATAATTCTTCCTATAATTATAATAATTATACATTTAATAATAATTTTGTTAAGTTTTATAAAATTTCTTTGTGGCTTTGTTTGGAGTTGTGTTTATAGATTAATTAGGGGCAAGCTGCATTGCTTATCAAATTAAGTTTTCTAGTTCAGGAATATGATGTGTTCTTCTTTTTAAAAATATTTCCCCTTCAGTATAAATTTTATTTTTTCAGATCACAATAACAATACCTACCCATTGTAGAGAACATGAGAAAATACAGGCAAATAGCTACTTATTTTTTTCCTCATTTTTGGATCTCAAGTAGACAGAGTTGAGCTAATCATACACCTTCTTGAGTTAATTGTACCGCACTGGTCCTTCGAATGCTCCTTTAAAAGTCAGAAAGGGTTACTTGCTATGACAAATACCCCCAAGTGTCAGTAGCTCACCATGTAGAAATTTATATGTTGTTCATGTTCACTTTGTCTCAGCCAGAGTGGGGTGGGAAGTCTGCTCTGTCCAATCATTCTAAGACTCAGGCTCCTTCCAAGGTGCAGCTCCCTCCCCAACCCAGGCCCTATATTAAACTCCCCAGAATAGTCTTACAGATCTCTACTTTTGCTTTTATCACCAAATAATATAATAATTAGTGTATCTGGACTCATTTCTCTACTTGACTGTATTTTTTTCAGAAAAAAGTGTGTTTTGTTAGTATTTATAATCCCAATAACATGCATATCAAATGGTTGTAAATTAAAAAAATTGTTAAAACCACAATGTAAAAAAGTATAATGTTTACAAAAAAGACTAGAAAGAAGCATATCAAAATAGTGAGCTTCAAATATTTTTACATAACAAGTGTTACTATTATAGTCAGAAAAAAGAATACTAATAAATTACTCTAAAAAAGAAGCAAGTAAATTCCTGAATTTTTTTCATTTCTTTGTTCCAACAGTTTTCTTTATCTGTTTCTATTTGTTATCTATTGTAATTTCTACATATATAGCAGAGCTCATTTATAGTTTCTTTTTAATATTTTATAAAGGAAGTCTTTTATAAGCCAGTAGAACAAAAAATAGAATACTATAAGAAAAACAATTACATACAGTATAAATCCTAATTTGTAGAAAAATCAGATACGTAGACACATCATTTCCTTAAAACATTGTGTTCCTTGATATTTTACCCTTTTATTAATTTTAAACAAATTATTTGTATTTTTAAGCTTCTTTGTTGTGTAAAACATCTCTTTGCTTTTATAGTGGTTCTAAAGAAACATTCTTAGCATTTTTCAGAAATAAAATAAGTTCATGAAACATATCCTGGAAATCTGTGTAACTTTATTTCAGATTTGACAGATCTTAGCTCTGTTAATTTTAAGGCTTAATCACATTGTCTTGAGGCTATGCCCATGAATACGGCTTTCTCCTCCTATTTCCTCATCTTAAGCCCACAATATCCTGCTCTCTTCCTAGATTTGGAAAAAATCAGGAACTCAGACTTCTGTTAAAATGACCACAGTGTACTTTATTTAATGATTTTGGTAGCTTGTGTTGCAATAAAATAAAAAAAAAATCTACAAAATCCAAATATATAAAATTTCAAGTTTTCTTTTGTTTTTTAAAAGTTTTACAAGAAAAATCATGTAACCAAGGAGAACTGTTCATTATGAAGCACTACTTTCCACTTCATTGCATCACGAACTGCAACTTACTTAACAGACCAAAATAACTATGGTACTCAAATACTCCACACACTGTGCTTTTAACTGGAGCACATGGGGCCGTGGCTCTGAGGCGGTGACCTCCAGCCAGTGAAGACACTCTTACAGTCTGAATGCTAAAGGAATGTTTGTATACATGGAGTTTGAATATATATATTTACAGGAAGGAAAAGAAAATTAATAACTAGTTTACTTCTTCATTTTGAATAAAATTCCAAATACATTTGTACAATGTTCACAAAGTAAAAGCACAAGAACTTCCAAGGTTATCATTCGGGTCCAGGCACTGTGCTCACACTGGGGGAAATGTCACACTGGTCCCTTATCACACATACAGGGGGTCTCTCAGACCTGATTTCTGTAATGGTCCCGGGAGAAAGAAGCACAGGAAAGGCGATCAGAATGTCATGCAGAGAGCTGACCTCAGGGAACTGAGAAATGATTGGTTCATTTTCTTCAGTTTGCTGTTCATCTGCCACCTGTTGCATTTTCTTTTTTCAGAGATAGGTTCCAAATTAAAAAAAAAAATAAACAGGGAAAGGAGCACAAATGTTTAAGGCAAATTAAGCAAATGTAGAGCAGCTTTTCCTGGTGTTGAGTGGAAACGAGGATTTTACCCCAAATCCAACTTAGAAACAAACAAAGAAAATGAAGTGCAACCTCCTGAGGTTGAGTTGCTTATGTCATATACAAATTTTTGAAAATTGCTTTGCACCAAGTACTCTTTTGGGAATTTTAAGTGAAAAACTTGTTGGTTACAAAGTGCATGATTTCATGTTACTAAATTAACAGTACCTGAGGTAGTTAGATGTGAAACTTATTTACTTAAAATAACTGGAGAATGAAGGGCAAACATCAGTAGCAAAAATCCTTGTCATTTGAAAGCAGGTTTACACTGTGCAATGGTATAATGCTGAGCAAAATGCTTCTATTTTCCTATTAGCTGTTACTAATTAACCTGGAACAGAAGTCGTAGTAATGTTTGTTTCCAATTTGCTTGGTAGGGTGTCAGCACAAATGAATGTATCTCCAGTAATTTTGTTTGAAAATCATGCTTTTAGAATTTCTGCTTTGAAGCTATAACATAAAAGGGCATTAGCTATCATTATTATTAATTTCTGATCTAAACTGTAAGAATATTGAATAAAAACTGAAAAAACAATATCCATAGGAAGGACGATTTTGTTCCTACTTTTATAATATTTTTGTCTTAGCCCTAAATTCTATGTACTATTTGGTTTCAAAGTGAGAGGGAGACTCTGGCTCACTGGTTACCCTCCTTGTTCTGAGAAAGGGAAAAACCTGTTTGCATATTCATCATCATCTCTCTTTCTCCACGCTACTGAGCTGTCTGGTAACTGAGAAGAAAAGCACAAACAATCCACAGAGGCAAAGTTCTCACCCGAGGTCCTGACTCTTCTGCCTGCCCCCTGTCTAAAGAAAGGCTTGACCAAAAGAGCAGTTGACCAAAAGCTTCATTTTTCAGCTATCTCATGCCATCTAGATATGAAAGGAGTTATGTGACAACAATATGGATATAAGGAAGTTGGGAGATGTTTTTTTCAGCAAGAGAATTGTCCATGTGTTTTTACCACTTGTTTATGGGATAGGATGTTAACTGGGAGGAGCCATGAAAGTTGACATTTAAAAAGCATCGCACACATGATGATTATATAATGACTGGTCCATAGCAGCATAATCACATTTATCTTTGCTAAAACATAGTTTTCTAAGAGTCTCTGGTTTTCAGAGAAAACTGTGGAGATTCTCACGTGGGCTGGAAAACCTTAAAAAGAATAAAAAACATGGGACATCCAAATTTCCTTTTCCCCAGTATTAGGTATGTCATGTACATCTAATAACATTCTCTCCCTCCCTGTTTTTTTTCCTCTAGAATTTAGATTCTACCATTTCAAAGAGTTGTCCAGCTGTGCCACTGTTAGATTCTGTTTTGCGATTTTGTTGTAAAATCTCCCAATTACACATTCTTCCCACTGCCCTCCTCTAATTGGATCCAGTCCACCTGAAAAGCTGCCACACCTGTTCCTGTTTCCAGGCTCCCTTGTCCAGCCACTTTCAGTTTTCTCATGTAAAATCAAAGGAAAGACATGGATATTTCCCTTATAGCATCAAGGATATTCTGCTGCACTTTTAATTGGGAAAGTATTGATGACAGTAACTGGAAAAAAAAGTCAGAGAAGGCCACGTTATTTTGATTCACTTCTATACTCACATTTGGAGTCTAAAAAAGGATATTTATCTAAGTCTGGTGTGGTGACATAAACTTTTATTAGTGGATAGATAATTGCCTAGGTTAAATTCATGCTTCAGAATGCTTAATACCATGCAGTAGAAGTGTTTAACCAATCTGAAATTTTGATATACCACTGGCAACTAGATTCTGGAATCCAGAAGAGATTATGTAGAAAGTGTACATTGTGTCAGCTATAAGCACAACGTAATTTTTCAACCCTCTTGACAAGATAACCTTTCTGAAACCTTATTTTCAAGAACATGCAAATTTGTTTTGCAAAGGAATATAATTATTTTGCAAAGGAATATCATTAGTAAATAAGGACACAATGATAGTATTTGTGTACAACTTTGCTTTATGAAATCACATCGTTAAAACATTATGTGTATTGTTAGTATAGTTCATGGGTGTATTCTTACTTTATAATATTGCCTCCATGACTCAAAAAATAACAAATCATGTTATTTAGTACTAGTTCCTATCAGGACCAAGTACTTAGGTAAAAGAAACCGTGCTACTTTTGGGAGGAAATTGTCCAGGATGACCTCGGCAGTGGTTTTCCCACCCTTTGTCCTTTAGCCGTGCTCCTAGCTATTCCGTGTAGGTATGTACGTATATCAATGTGTAGCTGCAGCCCTGTGTGAGCACTCTTCTGATGTATTTAAAATGTGTATAATCTGAAAAATGAATCAACTCAGGAGTTCCAGACAGAAATAAGGCTTTATATTCTTTAAGAGGATTATAAAGGGAAAGATGTGTCATCTTAGGGATGAAAGAGAATCTCGCTGTAAACAACACAAAAATCTAATCTAAATAATATCTTAAAAAATTTTTTTTTCTCATTATGGTGGGTTCCAGATCACCATTTGGCTAGTGAATCAGGGTACCATGCACACATTCTGAAAAATGTAGCATGGAATCAAGCATGCAGACTCCTTAGGTGTCAGAAGGAGCCAAGTTTTCTGGACACGTGTAATTAAATATTTTGTAAAATTCAGTTTGGCTAAGAGGAAAATTGTCATTCTATACAAAGCTTCTCAATGTTTGTATGAAAGAAGTCAAAGTTCTCACTTAAAAGCTGATAATTAAAAAGAGCTCTACATAGACCTTTGAAGAAAAAGTTTCACTTTCATTAAGTGATCAAAATAATCATATTCTTTGCTTGGCGAGTTATTGCTGTTGTGTTCCTAAGCTGCCTCCACCTTCTCCACCACAGCCTGGTTTCAGGGCACACACAGCTCTCCTTTGTGCTAACACTAGTTATCAAGAGTCAAAGCACTGTGAGAACTCTAAGTACTGTTCACAACACCCTTATGAGGTAGGTAGATAAATATTATCTCTGTTTTATGTATGGGAGAATGAAGTGGAATGTGAGTTTCTGAGACTGACCAAGGATGAGGACTCGAGTGCTCAGACCCCCAACCCTGTGTTCTAGTCCCTGGACTACACCCCCCCATGCCTTGGTCTCCAGAAATGAATCTGTTCCAGAGAGTAAAGGATACTGTGTCATACAATATATTTAAGTATATTTAAAACAGTCATATATTCAACACAGGGCCTTTTGTTTTTTTATTAAACCATAAATTTCATTCAATTATCACATAATAAAAGGTAATTGGGAAAAAGCCCTAATGTTTTATAGTTGGCAATTGATTGTCTCTTTGTTGCCAGTTTACCTGAACATTAGACTAAACATCCTGTCAATAACATGAAGGCATAAATGATTTGGAAAAGGATTTAGTGAAGGAAAAATCTCAAGGAAAAAGCAAAACAAAGCCAAATCGAATTTGGGAGTAGCAGCTTTGCCGTCCTGGAGGCTTTCATGGGTGTGTGACTAGCGAACAGGCCTGCCCTCCAAAGGAGAATTTACAAGCATGGCAATTAGCTTAGAGCCATGACACCCAGTAGCTGGAGCCCTTTGGTACAGGAGGTGGAATATCCATTTGATTTCTGGGAAACTTCTGTACCTACTGGCAGGAGCAACCCAGCGAGGAAAGGAACTGCCTACCTCCTGAAGTCATTCTAAGTTGGCACTAAATGTAGGATTTGACACATCCAAAACATTTCCTAAGAACCCACAAACGTTTTGACTTTCTCTGGCAATGCCCTCATGATCTTTGCATAACTGAATACCTTCCAGTGCTCTGCGTGTCTGCTTGTTGCCAATGCCTGGGGACAAGTTCTGCAACATAAGCACCCTTAAGAGAAAATTGGACTTAAAATCTTGGCAGTCGTTCTGCCCAGCTTCAGAACAGTAAGTGAGGTAAGGACACAATATGGGTAAATACACGTGTTCACCCATTCAGAGCCAAATCTGATGAAACAAGGAAGAGCTGCCCACAAACAATCATAATCTTAATCTCAAGCATCCTTTCTGGAAAGTGAATTTCCCTTTGATATCAGTTTTTCTTTTTTTCTGTGACTATAAAGAAAACACTAATATTCCAATACACGATAACCAGTTGATCTTTGGCTATTAGAATGACATCAACCAACCAAATTAAAAATGTATTTTTTTTTAATTTGGAAAAAAAAGATTTTTCTTCTCTTGACACTATACAATTCACCATGAAGTAACTGCATCAAGCAGTTTAAGTTATTTTTATGCTTAAAGGTATAAGAAATCCTTAAAACTTGCCCTGGCTGGTGTGGCTCAGTGTATTGAGTGCTGGTCTGTGAACCAATGAATTGCCAGTTCGATTCCCAGTCAGGGCACATGACTGGCTTGCAGGCCAGGTCCCCAGTAGGTAGCTCAGGAGAGGCAACCACACATTGATGTTTCTCTCTCTCTCTTTCTCCTTCCCTTCCCCTCTTTCTAAAAATAGATAAATCAAATCTTTTAAAGAAAGAAATCCTTAAAACTTTCATTTGAAGGATAAAAGTTAACAAATTTATATTTCCCTTGAACAAGTCTGTCAGACTTTGTGAATGATTAAGAGTATGCCTGGGGCAGAGGGATAGTTATAAATATGAAGGGTGGAAAAGGGCCGAATGAAAAGGCTCCTTGCCAGGAAGGCACTGAGTGGCAAGCCTCCAGACCTGTTGCTCTGAAGGAAGTTTGTGGTATAATCAGGTCTGAACACACACAGGACAGCCTCTCCAACTTCTCCCACTCATGTGTTTGCTGAAAGTAAGTAAAAATCAAATAACATTTGCTCTACATTATTTCTTTCTCTTTACACAACAAAGAGATTTTATTTAGCAGTAAAATATCACCAGCAATAGATTACTGCCCAAGAAAGTTAAATTCCATTACCTACAACACCTGAGCATCTTCTGTCTCTCTAGATAACACCAGACAACCAGATGAAAAACTGTATTATTCAAATACCTACATTTTCCAAATATTTAGATGTGTGACATCACAAAGACCAAATTTATTCCTGGAGTGGCCTACTTCTTCACTTTTCATTGGGATATTTGCATTCATGAGACACTTTAGTTTGGTGAAGATGATTTAGCAATCATCTGGAGAATTCAGGTGTTAAAAGCCTCCAATGACAGGAAGTTTAGGTGTGAGGACAATCAGAGCTTTAGGGCTGTCAATGGTCTAGCAGTTTTATCTACATTGAAAAATTACTTAACTGTCCACTTTTTTCCACTTCCATTATTGTGAAAATCATTCTCACAAGAATTATTTTTCTAATTTGGGAATCAACGCAAAGGCTAGATAATGACAGAATCAAGATCCAAGACATGTTTAAATGATTCAGTTAATACTTGTAAACCTAGTTCAGTGAATGTAAACACAGTGGTTTCTGTAATGTGATGATATATTTACAGTGGAATCATGAGCAAAGCCGTGGCAACCCTGAATGTCATTGTTGTTAAAATGAGTGATAATTCAATGGTTCATGTTCTACAAGCAAGAGTACTTACACTACCTTAAAGTATCATATGTTATAACCAATCAGAAGCTATTGGCATGCAGAGCTTTTGGCAACAGAGGGGCCAGTGACCAAGGAGAAGTGTCATGGGGTAAAGTTCCTTTAAGGACAGAGTCTCAGACATGAAACAGCTGACGTCTCCTCTATCTTTCCACGTCAGGCACGTGTTGGCCTTTCATAAATTGACATGTTTGTTATGGTTATAAAACGACAGGGGCTACCTTGAACTTCTGCTCCATAAAAAGGCAAGTATTCCGGACAATGCACTAACAGTTTTCCTCTTCAATCATTACACCCAGGACTCTACATTAATAGAAGACTTCTGTCCAACACTATTTATAGTCACTCTTACTCATAAGCCTTGTAGAAGATGATTGTTTATTGCTCCTGTGTCTCCACTGTCAATCAACTCTTTGTACTTTATAGTATCTTTGTGCCTATTTTGGCTTTGGAGTTCAGGAAACTAATGTTTTCTTCAACTTACTAATTTCCATTGTCTTGCAATTGAAAACAAGTTACATGATGGTAGGCCACTTTTTTACCATTAAATTTTAGTGCTTGTGCAGAGAGCTAGTTCTGAAAATGACTTGCCAGAGGAGGGGATGCAGCATAATACTGTCACCTAAAACTGGGACTACCGCTCAATAGTTCTTGGTACATCTTGGAGTTAATCACCAAGATGATCACTTAGGAAGGAGAAACATCTTTGAAACACAAGGAAAATGATCCCTGCTTCTTCTTTTTATTTTTCAGTTAGAGAGCATGTTGGATACACCTGATGACTTTTACTCATTCATCTACAGTTAACTCCTGAAATGGTCATAGCAAAAATAATTAGAGAACTTTGTAACAACATATAGGTGTTTGACTTTGTTCCAAACTCTGAAACTATAACATGAAATCAATTCATTCTTACCTTGCAGCTCAAAGCTATCTTTTAAAAACAGAGAAGCAAGAGGGAAAGAACCACAATTTTTAATTGGGACCTCTGTATAGTTATAAGTGAGTTAAGAATGTGAAATTGGCGATTTTAGACCTTGCAACCAAGGTTTTGCAAGGGTCTAAGAGGCGACAGGAGAACCAATTCCACATACAAATGCATCTATGTTTGAAACTGGCAATGTCATCACCTAGGAAGGCAGGAATCAAATTATTCAATTGCTATATCCATACAGATGTTACTTCTGAAATTCGATTTTTATGAATTTGTTATTACAATGTTGATAATGGTACTCTCAGGAAATGAAGTAAGGGCAGTGGCTATCCTCAGATCAATCATTAAACAAATGACAATACCATTTTTTTGCTTTCAATTACAAGTAAATTTGTATTCATTTATAGTGAGTCCCTCTGACTCAGTACTCGTTTTCTGAGCTATTCAAGACCCCAGGAATCCATTGATGCTTTTTTCCTTTTTTTCAAAAGCGGTGCTTACTGGTAACAGCAAATGAAGTGGATGAATATTCAGAGCATGAATGATGAGGAAGCAGGTAGCACGAATTCGAATTTGTGAGTACGCTACTTCAAAGGGGTCTTTCTCTTCAGGCCTGGGCACATCCCCCCATGACACAGAATGAAGTGCTCCTTTCCACTAACTGCTTAATTTTCCCTTGCTGTAGCTGGGCTACAAAATTACAAGTCAAGAATTTGCAAGATTCAAGGGTCTGTTGAATTAATTAGTGCAAATCACCTTCAGTAAAGCTTGAAAGTTCCGAGATGGTTCTGTAAGAAAAGAAGGGAATCAATGGCATCAGCAGTATACTACAGCTTGTGACAGTCCAGGCTTGCTGTGTGAATGTGGCTAGCTGGGTCCCTTTCCCCCTTCTCAAGGCAGGAGAGGTTTCTTTCTTTTCATGCAACACCAAGCCTTGGATTCAGAGCAAAGAAAATGTTTCACCCCAGTATTTCACAAAGTACTTCAGAGATCCATTTCCTTCTCTATGCATGATACAGTAGAAGGGTTAATAAGGGAAGTGGACTATTTTAGTTCTTTGAAAGATAGCTATAAAATGACAATTCTTTGACTAGCTGACAGACCTCCTTTGGTTACAGGAGGATGTGCTATTGCTCCCAACTTGAATATGATAAGAATGCACAGTGGGCCAGATAGAAAGCCACGGGTCGCAGGTTAATTGCTAAGTTAATGCAACAGTACCAAACACACCCAAAGACAAGTGCTCATTTTCCAGAATCACAATGGATTGAAATGCCCGTGTTGATTAAGACATGTTCTACTGGTTTGTAATCAAATAGGAATTTCTTAAAATAACAGAAACCTGAAATATATTTTCAGTATACTTAGGGGTACTTTAGAATGTACTGATAATGAATTAATTGAAATAATTAAGTGTTGATTTGATACAACTTCATACCAGAATGCCATTAGAACAGTAAGATTAAATTAGCTTAAACTCAACATCTCTGTTAATATTTGTAGCATTTCAATAAGAATTTGATTAGTCCCATTTTAATGCAAATCAAGCAATGGAGAGAGAAGGGGACCACCAGCTTAATTTTGTAGATGAGTGTGTAATAAAAACATAAAAGCTTACATTTTCTGAAATTTTAGAATTTCTGAAATTCTAATAATAGAGTAAGTGACAGGTTTCAATAATAGCACAAGAGAAAATTTGTGTTGGCACTGTGCTGGTAATATTTGCTTATCAAGTTGATTAATCAGTTTTGATGTTAATCTCTTTTGTTAAACATGATCTTTGTTCTGCAGACATCGCATCAGAAACTATGCTCGTCTTGTCCAGTGCAATGGCTAAAACAGTAGTCAATAATCAGGGTAGTGGGGTCATAAACCTAAAAATTGTGCCTTTATGATTAAACATGATTAAGTCAACTGTTTCATTGATACCTATTGGGACTCAACAAAGATCTCTTTGAATTATTTGGAACTTGCGAAAATTTATATGCTTTTATTTCTCTCATTCCTTTTATTCCATAGAGGACCTTGGGTTTATACATTCCCTGACCAGAATTATTTCACTTAGAAAAAATTAGTTATGCAAGTCAATAGTTATCTCTAAACAATGAACTCCTTAGCGATGTGGGAAGCCAATCACTGTGGGCCATGCTGCAGAGAGCCTTGGGTTGGATGTAATGGCATCATCAGTATCCACACGGGGTAGGTCCGGCTGTCCTGACTTCCGAAGGTAATGCTGCACAAGGTTGCTCCTCAGGGCATCCAAAGAGTGGCTTTAGCACAATCTCTCAGGTTGCAATAACTGAGGTTAGTGTCTGGAAATTTGTTATTCCTAAATAAGTAGTATGCTGGAGAACTATTGTATAGGCTAATGAAGGATGTTTCCTGAAGGACAGAAAAGTAGCCTATTAAAAAATTCTTCAGACATTTTAGAGGCATCTAATTTCATGCTTCTTCTTAAAAGAAATTCTCAGGAATATCCCCAAAGAATTTCTTTTACCCAGAGTTGATTGTTTTGAGTCAAAGATTATGTGCCAAAAGTGTATTTTAGCTTTTCATTGCTTTGTGACCTTGATTTAAAAATATTTAGTGTTGGAATGGCATTAAAAGAAATTATAAAATTAATTTTCTCCTTATAGGCATTGTTTATTTATCTTTGAGTTACATCATTACCTCATGTTTGTTATCGTGTGTGGCAATTATTCATTGGGAGGTTTACATAATACAATCTTGGAAGTATTTATGTTTTTTTACTGCTGTAATATAGGATTAAATATAGGTTGTAAAAAGACAAGCAATGTGGTAGAACAGAAAAGAGGTAGCGTTCAAGTCAGAAGAGTCTTAGTTTGCTACCAATAGCCAGGTGTGAGCTGCTGGAAGGTGAGATTCCTTTTGCACTTGACCATGTATTGCCCAGCACGAATCATATAGGTGATGCTTTTTGAATGAATGATTGAAGGAATCCTGATTACAAACATTCCCTGAACTCTTTAAAGCTCAGTTGTTTCATTTATAAAAGTGTGTGGAAGTAACACTTGAGTCTTTTTTAGATGCTATATTCTATAGAAATTGGTGACTTCTAACAATATAACTTCATAAAGATCTGCTTAAGTCTTATCAAAGTAGGAAGATAGAGGATTACTAAGATTTTAAATACATTCAGATTAATCACCATCAGGGTTGAGAAAATTTTTGGTTTATTATTGACTACCTTTTTAGCATCAGTTCAAACAACAACACACACGGCTTACTATACAATATTATTAAATGGGTTATAACTCTGCCTTCCTACAGAATGCAGGCATGTTACATCTAACATGAGGAGGCAGATGAAACAGTAATTATTTTATAATCATTTCAACAAATATTTGCCAAATATTTACTATATTCTTTGCATCTAAACTTTCAATCTAAGGTAAGGTTCCTAGATTTATATGATGGGTCAAGCTAGAGGTATAATAATACTATTAAATTTTGTGACCTGGAAAATACCAAATGAATAAAATCTAGGGAAAAATTACAGCAATGGAATAAAATAAAGACATTTTAAAGACTTGTTGATCTATCTTTCCTTCCTTTCTCTCTCTCTCTGGTCAGGATGTCAAAGGAAGTAATGGGACTCAGTTATCTTTTAGTCTGCCTCATCGGATGAGAGTAGCATCCATGTATAGAATATAAGTAAAGAACCATCAAATTAATTTATATTTCTTACTTACTTTAGTGTAGAGCAGGGCTGTGAAGGGTGACAGCTGTCTAGGATGGAGGAGTAGGATTGATTTACCTACTATGTATTAGGGAGTTGAAGTAAAATTCAGTTACAGGTGGTAGAGACTCTCATTTCTCATCAATGACATTTTTTTTTATTTAGACATTTCATTTTGAAAGACGTCTTTGACTTTTAAGTAAAATTTTCTTTGAAAAATGTGGTCTTCAGACCATAACTTTGTTTCACCTGAAACCTTGACAAATCAGAAATAGATTTTGGTAGGAAAGTATTCTTTGGTTTTCTAAAAGGATTTGCAATTATTAAAAGTTATTACAAGTTGTGTTCAACTCCTATTGCCACTGTTTTCTAGCTGTGGGACCTCTGGTCATTTATTAATATCTCTGAGCTTAAGCTTTGTCATCTGCAAATTGTACTTTGCTCATAGATGGTTGTGAGGGTTAAATCAGATCACATACATAAAACTCTTTAGCACAGCACCGGGCATGCGATCCACTCTTGATCATGAAAAGCTACTCATATAGGGAACTGAACTGTAAAAAAAAAATTGAAAAGAAAAAAAATAACAAAAGCAAAAATTTGATTTAGCCAGTGTTCCTGATGTGTTGTGTCCATAAAATGTCTTAGCTAAACAATTAGACATTTCAGGGACAATAAACCATCCCGTATTTAGCAGGACTTTGGCCACAGAACACTGGCTCAAGTTTTTTACACTTCTGGGCTAGATCACTGGATACAATAAAACAAAATCTGATTTTTTTCCTTTTGGAATCTAGAGAAAGCTTCAGGTGGATGGTGAAACAATATGATGCCTCATACACTCAAGGGAAAGTTTCTGAACCCCTCATTTCTGTGGGCAAATGGCTCATTGCTACTTCTTCCAGTTGGCTTTCTGCTGTCAGAGTAGGTTGGATGTGAGCTAGCCTAATTGCTATAATTAGCAAAATTAAATGCCTCGTTGTGTTTTTTATGCGTTTCTACCCACATTCCACAGAGTTTTACTTTTGAATGAGTAATTATGCTGTTGAGGTTGTTGACACAGGTCCATATTGAGACTTCCCACATGCCCATTTTTAGGTAGCATCTAGACAAGAACCCTGTCCATAGAGAGTCTGCTGTGGACAGTGTAGTTGGCCTGAATGAGGAGAGGAGATGCAGCTGACTGTATCATTTCACAGTCTGTTACAGGTAAGGCCAGAGATTTGAAAATGGGGGTGGGGGATAAGGGGTGGTGGTCCTTAGCCATTTTGAAGTGCTCCAGCTTTAGATGGGAGGAAGGGGTGTTATAAGTCACAGACTGGCTAAAGAAATCATATTGATTGTTTTCAAAGTGACATTGGATTGCTGAAGATAAACAAATAAGAGTTGATCTGCATCCATCACCAAAGTTATAGAAACAACCACTTCAGTCCTGCTATGTTTTCACCATGCTTGTCAACCATGCTCCAAGCTTTATTTCTGAAAGGCAGTCTGAGCTCTCTTTAAAAAGTCTCTGAGGAACTCTCCTCAGAAACATAAAAATGCAGGCATCTCATCCAAACTTTGTATAGAAACAGCAATGGATAATGCCAAAGATGTGTGAGTATGCAGGGGAGCACACATTTAGTCTAGAAAATGGCTCATTAGAAAAAAGTATCTCTGGATTCTTGTCTAATTTGTGTTAGAGCTTCTTTCTACTCAATGGCATTTGGTACATTTAAAGGCAAATGTGTAACCTTACATAACCCTGGTAAGGGCACCAGAGGTTTTCTTTGTTCAATCCAATCAGTGCAGAGAAAGAACTTTGAAATGACTCAAAACTATTCTTTTCAGCTGCTTAAAACATCAGATCCTTAAGAAGTGATAAAGTTCATTCAAGCTAAAACTGCTAGATTGTATCTAGGTATTTCCATCTGAAGTTCACAGGTGTGTTGCTATCTTATAAGCAGGCACTGTATACTTGGGCTGATGTTGAAAATGAAGAGGAAAAACATTTTGTCTAAAAGTTCATGTGTTAGTAACATAACAATTTATATGCATAAAAGGAGAGCGTATACTTCACCCTTTTCGGCTGTTACTTTATGGTGTGTGTGTGTGTGTGATATACAACATATACGCAGATATATGATTATTTTTTAAAAACCATTATTGAGATTTAAATTTTTCCCATTCACTTTTAAATGCTCAGTACTATCACTTCATTTATTCATAGATCAAAATAAATTGGGCATTTAGAAATTAAGCATAAATACTTCACTCTACTTTTATCTTCAGATTACCTTTATATTTTATATTTCCCTAATACTTGAACTGCATATCCTTTTCATGTCAGTAAAAATTTATATTTGTTGAGTTCACAGCAGTATTATAAATGAATAATAACTGAGTGTCTGCAAAGTCAACATTACTGAACTAGAAAATACATAGTTAAGTGGGACAATGTAAATGTGAGGAGAGAATTTAAAGGACATAGTCATTTGGGGGGACCAAACTTTGACTTATATAAAAATTATTTTTTTCCTTCCACACAAATGCTTGAAATCTGTGTGGTTAAGGTATACACGTGTTTTAATCTTAAATATGGTTTCATTTAGAAATGCTAATTTGAAAGTGAAAGAAATTTATAATATTTTCTTTTAGAAAATTTCATGGTCTTATGCAAAAAGTGAGCACTAAGATGAAAGAAATCTAGTAAACTCACGCACAGGAGGCTGGAACTCATAGCATTTCCAGTTTTTATGCAAAACATGGCTTCTTCCTTTTGGATGCCCCAGTTCCTCCCTGTGGAGGGTTTAATGGCAGATTGAAAATGAAATCTTAGGAAGAACTAAAATATAAATACAAATATCAAACTTTGTTCCTTTGTACATTGACAATGTCTCTTTAAATCCTAATACTTTAAACTCTCTGTTATCTGTGTATCTAGAAACTATTGAGTTGTCATCACTACACAGCCGGATGGCAGTGCTTTCTAAGTCATGGAAGTAAGAGTAAATTATGATTAACCTTGGAAATAATTTATTTTTGTTCTTATAATCATGAGGAAGCTTATGATTCATTATATATAGTAGATGTCATTTCCTTAACAAGAATTTTGACTGAAACATAACCTTCAAGTATGTTGGATAACAGAGTATTTATAGTATTTGGGAAATCCTGAAAAATTCAAACTTCTTACACCCTCCTGACTGCATTCTCACCTCCAAGACAAAGCGCAGCACATAGTTTTTATTATTCCCATAGCACTTATTTTGACTCTTAACATGCTCAATGAGGGATGAAGTTGAGAAATGATTTAGACTTACATGATTGAAGAGTGATGGGGTCTGTAGAATTTGTGGTGATTGACACTATTATACCCTTATTGGCTATTTGCTCATGAAATCAAAGGTATAGTTCAGCTGAGCAATTCATTTTCCAAAGATCATCAATTAAAAGTTGTCTTGGAAATAATAAAGCTAGTAACTCATGGTTCTGAGTGAAGATTGTACAAAAGTGAAGAATTTGTCAATATAATCATTTTTTCCTTCTATAATGGGGGTAGAATGTTTTCATCAATTGCTGACAAGAGGAGTATCTTCCTGGGCCTTTACTGGTGACTAGGTAATCTTTTCACATCCAAACAAAAGATTATTGTTTTTTACTGAAAATATCTTGCTTGGAGGATCAAATCATGGTGTAATAGGAAAGCATATTTATGGATAAAAATTGTCTATTTTTTAAATACCACTTTGGGGCTTTGTACCAAAAGAAGTCCTAGGTTGAGTGCTCTGTCATTTCTTGTGGATGTCATCATGGGGACAGCAGTCTCTGTGTGACACACCCATTAGAGGTGGTGGGTCTAGAACTTGACTATTTTAAGTTAAATGGATAGTCCCAACAACTGGATAATTAATTTAAACTGACTTTTCCCCTTTTTTTAGAGACTTGACTAATATTTAATATATCAGTTGGGTTAATATAAAACCAGGGAAGGAAATTTAAGACATCTTCCACTGTGGTCAGGTTTGTCATAATGGATAAATGAAAGTAATCATTTACATCTTTGACTTCTGGGAAACAATGGCCAGTCTTGACAAGCCCTTTCTAGTTAAGCTGATTCTCTCATCACTTGATATTCTGATAGCACCCCTGGCCAGGTTCCTGGGGGCACCAACATGGCAAGTAGGGTGATCTTGTAAGAGACAAATGTTCTCAATCTGCTGAGGCTGGCTGATGGAATTTGTGGACCAGTTTCTGACATCCCACGTAATTATGATGCTTAAAGTATTTTAAATGATTCAGGTCTATAAAAAAAGTGATGATGCCTATATGTATACCCTATATTTTTTATTACAAAAATATTGAAATAATCCATGAGTTATTCCACTCTGCACCAACTATAAAAAAATACTATCAAAGTTTGACTGGCACTTTTAATGCAACAAAAAGCACCATGACTGAGGACACTGGAAACAGAAAGCGGGGAACGTTTACTTGCTGTGCGGAGGTATTTAAAACCAGAAGCTTGTTGTAAGAGTACAACTTTACAAATGATTCAAATACAAATCTTAGCTGGATCTAGTGATAAGCCCTCAATCAGTCTGGAAGGGTTTTCTCATAGCATATTCACTGCATTTGTCTGCTCATACTTACTAAACAGTGTCCCAAAGCCTCTAAAAGACACATCACTTTGACCTTGAATTGGTGGTGGGGGGGAGTCTGTACACAGTGGAGAACTTCATTGTTCATTCTAGCTTCTGCTTCGTGGGGCTCATGCCACTCATTCTCAGTTATCCACATCAGTCCCATGATTGGATGGTGTTTGGCACTAGAAAGATGAAGCATGGCGTGTTCTGGAATTGAGCCTACCAGTGATCACACAGAGCCACGCCTTCTGTGACCTGAAACATCCAGTTACAGCCTGGTCTTCTGCTGCCGATCTGTTCTTATGTTCCCATGTGAGCTGCACTGGCCAAGAAATCAGATGCTCATTTTGCCTTTTTTTCCCCACTTCCTCTTCCTGTATTTACTAAATTTTTTGCAGTTCAATACTGAATCATGATTACCATTTAATTTACATCTCTAAGTTATTGAGCTCATTGGTCTTGCCAAAAGCCATACATGTGCTGCATAGGATTTCTGTCATAAAATATGTTTTCAACTGAAATTTTAAAACAAAAAACCAATCCTGAAATGTGTTGAAAATGATCCATGCCATCAATTCTAATACATATGTAAACACACTTGAGTTTGCTGTCCACTGGACAGGCTTTTCACACATGGTATTGGTTTCCAAATGAGAATGGTTTAAGAATTCTTATCTAAGTGGTACTACTTTTTTCCTGGAGTCTTGGATATATTCACTCTCTCTTTGTATATTCCTGTGAGAATCAGAGCTTTGCATCAAGAGCACTCACCTAAGCTATTTTGACAGAGGACTGGTGTGTGTGTGTGTGTGTGTGTGTGTTAGTGTATGCATATGTGTGTGCATGTGGGTATAACTAAGGATATTCTTATGCAAACATCAGTTAATTTCATCAAAACACCCTACTGATAAGAGGCAACATTTTCATAATCATAGGACCCTCTGGTGGATGCGTTGAAAGACAGTGCAGGAGAAGTTGGTAGCAACAAGGAGTCCCTACTAAGCTGGCATATTCCCTCCAGGTGGAGGAGACTGTAGGGCTGCTGTTTTGAAAGAAGACCAGCAGGGGGCAGTCCGCTGGTGGAGGGTCAGATAGTAATCACTAGGACGGTCAGCATATGAGCCTGACAGCTCATCTTCCCAAACTAGAATAGAGTTTCATCATTGCCACAGCCCTGCTGTCACCCCTTTATCTGGCGGTTGTGGCTCCTCTATTTGTTTTACAAAGTGGTTTCATACTCCAACCGCTCCTGAGTAAGAGCATCATCTTTGTACTGCAGCCTTGGAGGAGATGGGGAACATTCAAAGGCTAAAATGGCCTTTCGGAGGCTTCGGTCCAAAACGTGTCTCTCCCATGCTGGGTACCTGTTCCTAAACAGGTCAATTTTAATGACAGATTCTTCAATCCGTGGTGGGCGAGATGATGGGGTGGATGGCGCTGTGGGTCTCACCTGAAAGACAGGCACACACCCATCCCGCTCTGCAAATTTCTGGTCACGGTCACTGACAACACTGCGGTTGTTGGAGATGGACCGCAGAGTACTTGTGGCCACATCTGGAGGCAGAGTGAAGGCAGTGACTGGGTCCTCACAAGCACAACTTGGTGACTGCCCGAATCTGGGTCCATTGGGATGAAAGAAGGCATAATACATCAGCATAAAAACAACGCCAGTTAAAAAGCTGCTGAACACCACACACAGCGCTGGGATGGCAAATGCATCTGCAATCTGGGGAGCCTTGTAGAGGTACCAGAGGGCACTCAAGGCTGTATTTTCCAAAAGGATCACAAAATAGTAAATGAAGAGCCTGCAGCGTGTCCTGCCTTCCTTGACGTTGAACCAGCTAAAGATGTAAATGATCCCCACCACCATGTCGAACACAATCTCTTCCCATTTGGTGATACAGAATTCTGTCTCACAGTGGACGATCCAGAAGGTCATGATGCACCAGTGAAGGACGATGAAGATCCCAAAGTACAGCTGGAAAACCGAGGCAAAAAGGGCAAAGGTGATGACCCTGGCAGCAATAGTGAAGAAGTGCCAGCAGAACTGGATGACAACAGCCATGTAGCTGATGGGCTTCTTGTCATCTCGAGAGTCCCGGAGGGCCTTCTGGTACGAGGCCAAAGCCCAAGCCAAAGATACAAGGGAAGCTGCTGCTGTGAAACCTACAAAGGCAAAGAGGAAGACATTCTGTCAAAAGTGACATGCGGTGTGTCTTCAGGAAATATAATCATGTGGGCTGGGGGCTTGAGACAGGCTAGCTTTCATCTCAGCAAAACTCATAATTTCTTTGCATTTTAGATGGACTAAATACTCAGGTGGAGCTACTAGTATCTGTCCTCTATGAGGCACAACCATATGGAGCTAAAGGAAATTCTATTCAATGCCATCATGGGGTGTGGGATCTGGAAATGGAGTGAGGTTTAACTTTCCATGTATTTGTTATAAATAGGCTCAGGGGTAGTCTTGTGTAGTGAGAATATAATTGTGGAGTGGAAATTCTACATATTACCTGAATGACTTTGGACAATTGTTTAAACTGGTGTCCTTTATCAAGTGGGTGATCTCCAAGGCTCCCTGCCAGCTCTGAGAGTCTGTGATCAAAGGCATGAATAATGCCAGGAAACTTGAGGGGCTAGCTGGTTTACCTTTCTCCTTCTCAACAAGAAAGTTGACTGCTTCCTAAAATAAGAAAAAGAATCCATAGAACCTCCTTTGTAGTGTTTCCTGTGATATCTGGTGTGGAGTCTGTCCTAACATAATCTGACACCCTTCCCACAGCCTTACCCTTTTTTTGAGAAAACAAAAATATTTGCTCACTCTCATCTCTTATTTGCTTATAAATTAAAGATTGTAAATAAATCACTTCTCAACCACTTATTATTGTCCAGCCCATTTGGTTAATATTCCTCCTTAAAAGTATGTTTCCAAAATTTAAAAATTATTTGTATTTCTTCCTTTCACTCTTGCTCCATTTACCTAATCTAAAACATTGTCTCTATGGTCCAGACGTCCACAGGCCTCACTAAAAACACACTGGCCTCTTTCAGGAGAGCACTTGTTTGGGGATTTCCAATTTATCACTTAAATGTTATAGTAATTTGCATTTACAGCATCTACTTAATGAGTTATACCAAAACTTACCAATATGACAAATGGTTTTTTGTGTTCGAAAGTCCTGCTAGCTTTTCTTCAGCAGACTCTGTTACTGATCATAACCAGGCCAACTTACAGTCTTTTTCCTTCTATGGAAATAATAGATGGGGCATTGCCAGGAACTTATAATAGGATTTATACTTTCTTTTTCATATTTTGTTAGAGAAAAGCTGTTGTCTATGGTCCTTGAAAAATCAATTTAAAAATGACTCTTATTGGAAAGAGCCACACTAACTGGTAGAAAAAAAATTCAATCTCAATAATCATTTCTTACATATTCTTCTTGAGTAAGATGAACTCCAAAAAATAGTTGTCAGTAAAGGAAATAGTTTACAACATCCACTTCTCATATCTATTCCTAATAAAGCCAGTAAAACGTTTATATATTGTGCTGGACTTTCAGTTCTTTTTTTTTTTTTTCTGGTCAGCACAAAAAAATCTTTATTACCACAACTTTCAGGAAGTTGCCAATATTTTTAGGTCAGTTACAGACCAATACACGAAGGAGTTTATGTTAATGTAATTTCTATGCGGTGGAAACACCTACATCAGTTAAAAAGCAAATTCATGAGTGAAAAGAGAGGGAAGGAGGAAATGCTTACAAAAGAAGAAAGAAGGTGAGAGGATGGGAAATAAAAGGTGATGGAATAATAATAGGCAGGAAAATCTCAGATATATTACGCAAGAACTTTTTTACTGACATGTCCCCTAGAGCAAGAGACATAAAGGAAAGAATAAACAAATGGGACCTCATCAAAATAAAAAGCTTCTGCACCGCTAAAGAAAACAGTTCCAAAATAAAAAGAGAATCAACTGTATGGGAAAACATATTTGCCAATGATACCTCAGATA